>JAXCGZ010001936.1:80000-177500 GCA_037179515.1 Halocaridina rubra | reverse complement strand
CTTTATTTTTTTCCACTTATTTCCAGTAGTAGTAGTAGTAGCAGTAGTAGTAGTAGTATCGAGATAGAGCTATACAGTAAGTTAAAAAAATATTATGGTTTGGATTAAGAATAAACCAAATCACTTTATTATTAATGACTTATATATTACTATTTTGCAAAATTTTATTTCTATAAAACATAATTCAAACCATTAATTGGTATTTATTGAAAAAACTAAAAACAATTAAAAAAAATTATTGCTTTAATTCTGGATTATTTAAAAAAATACTAAGCAGTAGGCCTATTTCTTTAGCCGTTTTATAGAGGCCTATGACGAAAAATAAAAAGGTGTATTATGGAAAATATATTTGAGTCATATATAACAATAACTCATACAATATATATGCATTAAAGTTCATTATGAAATAGTAACTAAAATCGCGTTCATTAACGTTCATTTTGAAACAGTAACTCAAATCGCGTTCATTAATGTTCAATTCATAACTCGCTTCATAAAATACTGAATATTGAACTTAAAGTTAATTAAAATACGGCAAATGTTTACTTTTACACCCCCTAAAAGCGAAATAAACATTCGGAATCTTGACAGAATATCTAATACAAGTTACGAAACAATAATTTCAAATATCGATTCGTTTCTTAACTGGGGGTGAGCTGACCTTACCGGACCTGACCTAATACTGTATCAAATATCTTTATTTCCTCGAATTGAGGGTGGGAAAATGGAAACTCCCAATGTATGAAATGAAAGTTAAAAATATTGAAAAAAATTAAAATAACTTAAAAAACGATCTTTTCAATTATTTCTTCGTTTTTAACTGGAGTTGAACTAACCCAATTATAAGTCAAACTTAACATTGTAAAACATATATATATATATATATATATATATATATATATATATATATATATATATATATATATATATATATATATATATAAAATATATATATATATATATATATATATATATATATATATATATATATATATATATATATATATATATATATATATATATATATATATATATATATATATAATGCACGTAACCTGTAAACAATTAGAAACTTTTAAAAAAATCACCTGAAAATGTAATTCATAATGGTGATGAGCATAACAGTAACCAATACAATTCTAAAAAGAGTTAACAAGTGTAAAAATGAGTGGGGAAGAAACAGTATAAGAGACCATCTTACCTGACAGACGGTGCAGATGGTATGTTCCTCGGAGAAAAGGCCGGTGAGCAGATGTGCCCTCGTAGCAGAAGCACAATCGTAACGACCTAGGATGCGGGAATAGCGGCAAATGATGGAAGCCGCCATATCATCTATATACAGAAGGTGCCTCAGGGTACTAAAACATTTACTAGTCGAATTGGCCACTTCCCTAGGCCAGTAACTATTGTCACCCACCACCCAGGGACTACACGTCAACCCTACCAGGTCTTTTAACTTGGCCACCCGACGTCTTCGAGACTGATGTTCACAAATGCCCTTGATTAGGTTTTCCTGCGCGTTTAGGGCGCAATGCCCGTGGCCGTGGTGCCGCAGGTGGGCACTACTACGGCAGTTATGGTGATTACTATTATTACTATGATGATGATGATGGTGATGATGATGATTATTGTGATGGTGAGGATGATCGAAGAATTCTAAGTTTAGCGTTGGAAGAGGGAGGTGTTGATGGTTGTAGTAATAATAATTATTGTTATTATTACATCCCCCCCAAAAGTCGTGCATATCACGACTCATGTTGGAGACTTGGTCGCTGGAGAGCCAGGGCGGCAGCAGGTGCTGGGCCACGCTGGTGGCGCGGCGCCCTCGCCCTGCATACGCTGAGGGCGTCGACAACAACAGCAGCAAAAGAAGCAGCAACAGGAGCTGCACCAGCCTATAAGGGCCTCCTCCTCGTGGGCAGGACAGCAGAATGACCAAGGGCGGAATTGTAGTGCGGGCGGGGGGGCACATACTGCCGCCCTCTCTCACTCCTGGGGGCTGCTGCGGGTGGCTGCATGGCCCCGGCTACCCTCACTCATGGCAGGACACAGCAGCAGCGACCAAGGGCGCTTCCTTGGGTGGCCATGCTGGGGCCTTCAACACTCGTCACTCATCAAGACACAACACCCACCACTGGAAATCCACGCCGCAGAGACACTCTCGCATCCACCTGTTCTCCACGAGCTTCTAACGCACACTAGCCGCTGGTGGGGGAGAGGCGGTTCATTCTCCTGCCTCGAGCCATTGCCTTACTACGTTTCCCCTCCCCCCCTTCCCCTCTTCATTTTTAAATGGTCATCTTCTATCATCATAATATTTTCATGGCTAATGATGTTGTTGATTCCTCTTTTCAGGTTAGCACGTGTTAAACTGCTCTTGTATAATTAAGTGTATTAGCGAATTGGTCGCTAACTATCATTACAACCTCTATTCTTTCTTCTTGTAAAAGGTTTGATTTACGGATAATAATAAGTAATATAATAACAATACAAGACTACTACTGCTACTACTACTACTACTAATAATAATAATAATAATAATAATAATGATAATGAAAACATAAAGATAATTTTTTATGCTTTAACTAGTTTTCAAAAGACCATGTTGTTCTTTGCCGGTTTGTATCATTATTAATCCCCTTAACGAAGGTGGACACAGACAGGTTGGATTTGGGGAATTAAGACTAGTTGCCCCTTCTAATACACCTCAGGAGGATCGATCGCCGGTCTGTCACTTTCCGAGTCAGGGCTATAACCAAGCAGTCCTTAAGAGATGAACTATCAGTTTCATAAGAACTCTTTTAAGATCATAGGTTCTGTATACACGGTTTGCAGTAGCACAAAGATCAAAGACAAACCCATGATCGAAGCAAGCAACACCGGGGCGTTAGGAAGGGCATCCAGCCTTAATTTTCTAGGCTCCAACCCATGTGTCCATCCCATTCGGATGGGGATGAATACTTTCTCATAAAATGGCATTAAACAATAAGAACATTTACCGTGGCTCAAACGGTAACGTCCGCGACTCAGAGGCGTCAGGCCGAGGGTTCGCGCCCCGTCACGGTCTGAGATTAGCAAGGGCATGCACTCAGGGTAACAATTACATCTGCCAAAACAAGTCCTTCGCAAGAAGGAACCGTCATAGCCCTTTGTTGAAAAGGGAATTCGTGACGTAAAACCGGAACAAACAAAACTTTCTTCATATACTGAAAAAAAAAATACACAAATGTTTCTATGGAGAAATTAGTCTTTATCATAATATGGGTCTGCAATACATGTATTAAACATGCATGTTAATTGGATATTCGGTGCAGCTATGGTACATGACGGTTACTTCGTTATTTGTGGTCTATTGTACGTAACCTAACCTGACTTAACCAGGTTAGGGTAGGATAGGCTAACATAGACTACTGATAAAAAAAAAATTTGACCATATTCTATAATTGACCGCTTATCCATATTATCAGTTATATTAATCAAATGAAAAATCTGCAAAAAATTACCACATCCAAGACTATACATATTATTAGTTGAAGTAGTACTACTAGTAGTAGCAGTAGTAGTGGTGGTTGTAGTAGCAGTAGTAGTACTGGTACTTTATCATAATACAAACCACAATCCCAGATGGAAAAATCAATAAACCTACCAATTATTTTTTATATTACTGAACATGGGTCAATTATAGGTTTATTATTGACCTTTCCATAAAACTACTGAAGGTCAAACCTCTCAGGTTTCCAGTATCTGTCCTGCAAATGGCCGGCGACGACCGCACATAATGGAGGCAATTGCCAGTGCAATCCGAAACCCACACGATCAACAAAAGAAAGGAGTGGTCATTTAGTCTCCTATATGAGCCACAGATCTAGAATTCTCGGTAACATCTAGATTCTGGATCATTATGAGAGTACATCATCCTTCGAATCTCTTTTACAATTTTTATGCAATATTTATTCTCTCAGTAATAGTTTGCATGAAAGAGTATACAAGCAAATAATATATTTCATTGTTTTTTAAGGGATTCAAAGTATATAGATATAATATTTTCTCCTAAATCCCAGAGATATATAATGAGACCTCTGCCCCTGGCCGGGATTCGAGCCTAGGACACACTCTTTGTGAGCCAAAGTGCTACCAACTGTACCACTAAAGATATATATGGAAGAGAGAAACGTCTCTGCTTAACTGCTGGAGCAAGGAAAAGAATACAGTGCAGGTATTCTACTGAATGTCTGTATTCTTTCAACTCTAGCCAACGCCACTATATAGGTATCAACAGTGATCACAAACACTTAAATATGTAGAAACGTGTAACATATTTTGCCATCAACTGGAATTCGAACCTATGGCACATGTGTCAAGCCGGTACCAACTGTACCACCATAGGTGTAAAGAAAAAACTTCAGTTCAACTGCTGGGAATGGGCAATGGTTACTCGACTGAATGTCTGTAGTAAATTTGGTATCTCGCGCCATCAGCCATGGATTATTTTTCATATCCAAATAAAATTCATGAGATGCAAGCATCGATATACTTCTAATAAACACTATACAGTATATGAAAACACTAAGACTATATTTTAGCCCCGGGAATTTTGAGAACTTTGTGATAAATTTAAACAGCAACAACCAAAACCCTCATTTGTATAACGAGAGTATGAGCCCTGCCATGCAGCACAAAATCTAGTTCTCTTTCAGACACTTTATCAGACCACCTCTATGAATCATCAACTTAATGTGGTGGAGGCTTGGGTTCGCATGATTCGGTTGTCAGTGTGCTAAATTCGGGAAATGAAAAATCTGTGTTCAATCCCACTGAAAGTAGTTATCAAGGGCATCCAGACTTACTTCCCTATCTCTTGTCTGTGTACACCCTTACTAGAATAAGAATAAATAGTGACAAAACGACCAGCAACCACATGTGAGACTTTCAAAACCGTTTATTTTTCATGTTAGAGGGCAGTAAAGTGTTGTAAATACAATATGGCAATTAAATGCATCATTCTATTGAAGCAATCATATGATAAAATTGAGCTTGACGAGTCGTATAATCAGGTTATGAACGTCAAAGGATAACAAAAACAACAGGGTAACAAATCTTAATATTTAATTGGGGTAAACAAAAAGAAATATCCCCTGTATGACAAAATTTAACTATATATCTACACTTTGTACAACATTCGACATTCTAAACAAACATATGTCATCATTCACTCGATAAATGTAATGGGATGATACGATGATGAAAATGCATTTTTTTTTTATTTCGATACAAGGGAACGGAGATGCACAGCTTGGAATGATTTATTAGCATGTTATTAGATAATTGTGCTTAAGCAATTGGTCACGTAGATCACTCTTGGAATATTACTTTCGTCCACGTTTAGTTTGCGATGAAAATAATCCCTATATATATGATAACATTTGCAATTGGGCCTACAAAAAAGGTCTCTGGTTCGTCCATTTTCCAAGAAAAATAATCCCTATGTATAGTTACAGATGCAGCTGCAACTAAAGACTATGTCTCAGGCTCATAAACATCTGCATTATTTGCAACTTACAACTATATATATATATATATATATATATATATATATATATATATATATATATATATATATATATATATATATATATATATATGGTCACCCTTGCAGCTGTAAGCAAGGTCTTATGCTCAAACACAGCTACAATATTTGCAACTTTCAACTGCAATAGCAAAACAGGTCTTAGGCTCAAATATAGCTGCAATATCCGCAACAAACTTTATAGTCATCCTTGCATCTGCAAACAAGGTCTTAGGCTTACACATAGCAGCAATATTTGTAACATACGACATACATAGTCACCCTAGTAGACACAACTGCAAGCAAGGTCTTAGGCTCACACATTGGTAGTAGTAACTGCAAATTAAAACCAAATACATAGTCACCCTTGCAGTTGCAACTGCAAACACGCTTAGGCTCAGAGCTGCAATAATTGCACTTTTCGACTACTCAAAATTGTAAAGAACAGTGAATGTAGAAATGTATACAAACTTTTCCCTCCACTATTTTAATTTATATTAAACAAGAAAATAAACACTATGCACCACTATCAGGAGGTAAACTCCTGATGATTTTACATGTAAACCTCTTAGTGCTTTTACATCATTCCTCCCATACCTCCCATTCCACCCATACCTCCCATTCCACCCATCCCGCCCATTCCACCACCAGCAGGTTCTTCCTTAGGAATTTCGCAAATGACAGTTTCGGCTGTTGTGAGCAAGGAAGCAACACCAGCGGCATCAGTCAGAGCAGTTCTGACAACCTGAAAAAAAGTAGATTGATATCAACAGTTTCCCTTTTTTTTCTCTATTGATCCCTATTATGGGAGTGGACACAGACAGGTTGGAGGTGGTGCATTAAGGATGGATCCCATCTCAACACCCCATGGTGAGCTCGATCGCAGGTCTGTCACCTCCCGAATCAAGTGCTCTAACCACCGAGCTACCACGGTCCCCAATGAAATAAATACAGCACAGTCATAATGCGAGTTGGTAAAAAGTCCAATCAGCCTCGACTAAACTTCTGATTTAAAACTACTGTGATCACAATACATAAAAAATAATAATGGTACAAAACACTGCTGTAACTAGCTCTGGTGCTGAACAATAAATTAGATTATCAAAATACCTGTGTGTATATTCACTCAAGTGTCTACCCCCAAAAGACTAAGGACATGAAACAGCGCTATATAGTAAATATACCCAGCGCTTCAATATGTATAAAAAATCTATTACTAGCATCAAGAGATACGTCAATGGTGGTAGGAAAGAAAAGAAACCTAAAACATATGCCTTATCATATTTTATGTGCCATAACAGCCAAAAAAAGGATATAGTGAAACTTTACAAGTAACTTCTTGCAAAATTTTTTTCTTGCCAAAGAACAGATGAGGGTTATGATGGGCAGGGCGTGAAAAAGCCCTGCTATATCCCCACGATTACCATCCATTGACTGTCTGTGTGTGTGTGTGTGTGTGTGTGTGTGTGAGAGAGAGAGAGAGAGAGAGAGAGAGAGAGAGAGAGAGAGAGAGAGAGAGAGAGAGAGAGAGAGAGAGAGAGAGAGAGAGAGAGAGAGAGAGAGAGAGAGAGAGAGAGAGAGAGAGAGAGAGAGAGAGAGAGAGAGAGAGAGAGAGAGAGAGAGAGAGCAATATGAACATCCAATATAGCTCCTATGTAGGTGTATCTTTTCATGCAAAGGCTTTTTTACTTTAAGAATGGAACTTTTTAATACTAAAGGACAAGAAACAAACCTCATCAAATGATAAACAAAAAAATTAAGAATTATCTTACACCTACCTTTGTTGGATCAATAATGCCACTCTCGACCATGTTAACGTAAGTTCCATTAGCAGCATCGTAACCCATGTCTCCACTGGCTTCCATAACCTTGTTGACTATGACGGAAGCATCTACCCCAGCATTAGAAGCTATAGTGAAGCACGGAGTCTGAACAGCTTTACGAACTATATCAATTCCCATCTTTTGGTCATCATTTGCAGGAGTAAGTGCATCGAGGGCAGGCAGGCAACGAAGGAGCGCAACACCTCCACCAGGCACAATGCCTTCTTCAACAGCAGCTCTGGTGGCATTCAGTGCGTCGTTAACACGGTCTTTCTTCTCATTGACTTCTACTTCCGATGATCCCCCTACCTTGACGACGGCAACACCAGAGGCCAGACGAGCCATTCTTTCTTGCATTTTTTCTTTTTCGTATTCAGAATTGCTCTCTTCAATTTGATCTTTAATTTGTTCCACACGACGTTTGATATCAGAACCCTTGCCCTTACCCTTCAATAACAATGTGTCATCTTTAGTGATCTGCACTTCGCCAACTTGCCCAAGGTCATGCACCTGAAATGAAGTAAAAACATATTCATATATTACCTTAAATATGAATTATTCTCATATATTACAGCTGAATACAGACGCTTCAAAATGACTACAGATGAATATGCATAGCGGAGTGGTTACAACACAACTCATGAAATGGCAGACCCACGATTGAGCCCACAATGAGGTGTTATGAAGGGCATCCAGCCTTAATATCTCAGCTCCAACCATTGTCCACCCCCATTATGGGAATTACAAGTTATATATAAAACGACAAAACAAAGTCACTTAGAACAGATTACAGCTGTATATACTAGATTCTAGCCTCGAAAATACAAGAACTAGCGATCAATATATACATGTGAATATAGTATCATAATAAAACTTGCCTGAACATCTTCTATTTTGACCATACTGGCCTCGTCATTAAACACCATAGCTCCTGTAGAAATTGCAATATCATGAAGTGTGTTCTTCCTATTATCTCCAAATCCAGGTGCTTTTACAGCAGCCACCTGGAGGCCAATTTTCAATCGGTTCACAACCAGAGTGCTAAGAGCTTCGCCATCGATATCTTCAGCAATGATCAGTAGAGGTTTTCTGCAAGATATTTTTGTTCAAATAATTGCTCAATGTTAAGTATATACCACCTATTAAAACAACACCGTATGCTGTAATATTTAAGTATATAATACACAAGCCTCAAAGTTCCATAAAAAGTTGTCAAACACAAAAGAATATAGCAATACAACATCAAGCTCATAAGAAGCATCACCTCTGGGAGTTAGAAAGTTCAAGAGCTGGTATTATTGACTGGATAGAAGAAATCTTTTTTTCAGACAAAAGGACAAGAGCATCTTGGAATTCAACTTTAGCTCCTTTGCTGGAGTTGATGAAGTAGGGTGATATGTAACCACGGTCAAACTTCATACCCTCTATGACCTGCAAGAAATTAGAAAATCATACATGGACCATAGTATCACAGTCTTAGAAAGCTCGACTCAGTAAGAGATAACCTGTGTTCAAGCCTCAATGATGCATTACGAATGGCATCTAGCCTTAGTTCCCCCTGCTCCAACCCGTTTGTGCTTACTCCCATTCGAACAGAAGTTAAAAGTAACACAAAATAGCAAACAACAATATATAAGACCACAGAATACATCATATCAGTATAACATTGAAGTCTATAGTGAATATAAGCTACTGGATTGGTTTAAACCTTGTTCTTCAAGTTGTTCATAAAACAAGAAAATATTTCACTTGGAAGTATTATACATGTGAAAAATGTCTGAACATATAAGAATATTTTAATCAAGAAGAAATTATAATAATTTTAAAATGTACATACCTCAAGCTCATCCTTTAAGGTCTTTCCATCTTTTACAGTTATTACTCCATCACGACCAACCTGAAAATAATAAAAACAAAAAAATTGGCTGTTACCGAGAAAAAAAAAAATTTAATATATTACAAAACTTAGCAGCACAACCTATCTATCTATAGACCAAATCAAAAAGCCTCCTTATAAGGGGAGTGGCTGAGTCAAAGCAAAAACTTGACTCTATGAGAGGAAAATACCTAAGGGATTCCCAGTCCCCTTGCTCCACCCCATTTAGTTAACGTATCAACATGCAATGAATCATACAGGTATTCGAGCTCCCCACTAAGGGGGAACCTATATACATAAGCTACAATCTCCTTTATGAAGATGGCAGAGTCAAAGTAAAAACTCTTTGTAGGAAGAAGATACAAAGGGGATTATCAGTCCCCTCGCTCTACCCCGTTTAATTAACCTTTACAACACTCAGGGGCAATTGGAAGAGGTCTTCTTGCCCCCTTACCAATAACATTAAAAAACAAAATAAGAGAGTATTCTTACCTTCTCCATAGCTGATGAAATAAGTTGACCAACATCTGAATCACCGTTAGCAGAAATGGTAGCGACTTGCGCAATTTCAGACGGTGTGGTCACTTTACGAGAAAGTGTCTTTAGGTGTTCCACAATAGCTTCTACTGCCAACATAACACCACGTCTATCATAGAATTAAAAACCGAAATGTAATGTTTTAGTACATACAAAATTTAAACGCAATACAACAAAGATTCAATATCTAAACACAGTTTCCTCGGTAACTGATATTAACACAACTTGATATAACCCCATATTCACCTAAAACCAATCACTCTCAGCATTCCTGAGTATCACAAGTTCTACTTTTCATGAGAAAATTCTTAGAGTAGCTTTTTCTGTAAAATAAAACAAAGAAGCCCATGTTTCACCTTCACACTAACAAACTTTAATGTAGTCATACATACCTGATTTCAACGGGGTTAGCCCCTTTGCTTATTCTTTCAAAACCTTCCTTGGCAATTGTACGAGCAAGAATAGTGGCTGTGGTAGTTCCGTCACCAGCTTCTTCATTCGTGTTATTGGCGACATCTTGTACAAGTTTTGCACCAATATTCTGGAACTTGTCCTTTATTTCAACAGCTTTTGCAACAGTCACCCCATCCTTTGTAATTTTGGGGCTGCCCCAGCTCTGTTCAATAATAACGTTGCGCCCCTGAGGAAAAATATAAAAAAAATTTAAAGATTTCTAGAGGGGAATATGAAAGGCATGACAAGGATGAGAAAGGAAAAGAATGAGTATATTTGAGGGACATGGCAGGTAGGATGGTTTGAGTTCAGTGTGAGAGGTGAGAGTGACATGGACTTGATATATGATAAGGAGGGAGGGGACTGTTGGTAGAAGGGTGCTAAGGATGAAGCAGCTAGGCGAGAAAAGGCCAAGTGGAGGTTTATGGATGTGGTGACGAAGGATATGATGGACCGTGGTGTGACAGAGGAGAATGACAGATCTGTTGTGGCAACTCCAGTCAAGAGAAGCTGAAAGATATAACTATGACCTAGTTGTACGCCACAGCATACGAAATTTCAAATACTGCTTAATCAAGGTTTTCGTTGAATCCATTGTTTGTAACTTAACCAAATTAAGCTTAAGCTTCTGAGAGCAGAATTGAAAAAATATCTTAATCTTTTTCTACTAAGCCCACATCCGGTTGAAATTGTAAATACTCAACAATATTTCAAGACAAGAAGTTATGCTTTTAATTACCCATTCAAAAAACTTATTTGCTATTTGCATCCAAAATTAAAACTAATATTTTATTATATCTCAGACACATTCTAAAATTTCTGTAAGAGTTAGCAAGTCATGTGTATGGATACACTAGAAATATGTACAGAAAACATATTGCTTAGGAAGCTGATGTCACAGAATTACCGTCATAAGGCATTATGTGTTATGACGTCATTAAGATATTATGTGGCAGCCAAGTGAACTGTTGGCCTGCTAGCTGACATCTCTATTCGACACTGCAGGGCATAAAAACCTCTCCCTCCATATTATTTTGAAAATCAGTCCTTGCAAAATGATGCATCCTTATGTTTTCTCATATATAAGAACTGCTAAAGATATTATCTATCAGATACACCTATCAAAATTCTCTATGTAAAATATACAGGAGTCATAAAATAAGTCATACTATCTATATAAATATGCCACAATCCCCCTATTAATGGGGTGGCTGAGTCAAAGTAATTTCAATGACACATAGGGGAACTTGGAGTAGGTATTCTTGCCCTCTCACACCTCATCGGAAAACAGTAATAATACAATCATACTCACCTTAGGACCCATTGTGACTGCGACAGCATCCGTCAACACATCTACACCTTGAAGCATAAGAGCACGTACTTCTGTTCCAAATTTGACATCCTTAGCATAATGTCTGGCAATGAAGTGTTTTGTAGCCTGACGGGCAACAGGTGCTCTTAACAGTGATGCAGCACGATACATTCTGAAACAAACTTACTATTCAAGTAAATAAATTCACCACATATCGACACAGATCTCAATGCCCGGTTCTATTCTGATTCCAATATAACTTTGTCATACATATACAATGGCTAAAATCTCCCAAGTAAGGAGATGACCAAGTCAGAGCACACATTCACTCCTCTTCGCTCCTTAGAGATAAAGGACTGCCACAAATCCCCTTCACCATCCTCTTGGTAAGTGGGCAAGGATTCTCAGCTATGAGACCTAACAGCCACACCTTGTTTACCCCCATCACTTAGCCACACCTTGTTTAGGCTACAAAATGTTTCGTACATACGGTGTTTCGTATATAAACAAAACGAGGTTTCGTACAATAAAAAACGAGGTCTCGTACAATAGAGAACGAGATTTCGTACAATAGAAAAGTTCAATCAATTGAACTTTTGTTTAGGAAATAAAACGACACCATATTATTGGCTGTTTATCAAAAAATTCAATTTTAGTATGTCACGTGATTTTGCGCAAAAATTATGTTAACTACTGGTCGGACCTGTTCGTTTTTCCGATGTGGAAAACTGGGGGTGCTGTTGGGTATTTCGGCGTATAGTTTGGCGGTACAGTGGTAACGCGCTGGCTTCGCATTCATGAGGTCGAAAGATCGGTTCCCGTCCAAGACCGAGAGTTTAAGCTGTTTGCTGGCAGGAACTGCTGTGGGTGGACACCACAGTGGGGGGTTGGGGCTTACCCTGGCTGACGAATACCCATTGTATTGAAATGGAAATAAAGTATTATTATTCTTATTTTTGGGGGGGGGGGGGAAAATTAATTCTAGATGCATATATAAGTATTAATACTTACCTATATATTTCATTTTCCAAATCCTGATTAATCTTACACTTTAATTGTTTCAACTGTGACTGATAATTACCACAGGAGAGCTAAAGATTTTGATATCTTTGATGTGAAAGATTAAGGGCCGTTTATTTAGCACTCAACCTAACTATATTAATCCTAACCTAACCTAACGATATGTTTTTGTAAATAATTATGTTTATATGTGTATTTTAAAATAAAATCACTTTTTAATTAATATTTTACTTTAGATTTTTTCTTTTAACGTGTTGGGAACCCCCAAAATGGACCTCCTGCACTAGTATACCAAATACATTAGAGATTGGAACAAGTAGCACTTTATTGGCAATAATTACTGAATTGGCTCATAATCAATTTTTGAAAAAAAAATCTATGTACAAAACCTCGTCCGATTTTATATACGAAACGTCGTTCTCAGTACGAAACGTCGTTTTTATTTCTATGTACGAAACCTCACATTCCCCCTTATTTACACCCATCACCTCATTTCATGATATATCTTCCCTTAAAAATACTTGATCTTGTAAATATGAGTAACCCAAGAACTGCATAAACTGTTAGTTTAAGTAACTTGTTTTGTAAATATGAATAACCCTAGGGCACCCTGGGGTTACTCTACTAGATCCAAAACATATACGAATTACACTCAAGATTTTCCAGCAGCGTGTTCCAGGCATCTACAAGTCCATGCAAAAGTGGTCTTTTGTTTGCGTTTTATTACATATTTTAAACAGTTGTTTTAAGTGACATTTAAAACTATTTACCTAGCTTGAAAAATTCTATGAGTCCAGCTATTCAAGTCCTGTCAAAATTTTAAACATTTGAATCACATTGACTCTTTTTCTCAGTCAAAGCACTGTTGTAAAAAGAGCTAAAAAGAAGAAACTAAATGAAAACGGAGTACTATATACAATTTTCCAAAATGCTGAGGTTACATACACTAGGTAAAAACAAAGTCTGAAAGACATCAATAATAATAATAATAAACCTTTATTTCCATTTCAATACAATGGGTATTCGTCAGCCAGGGCAAGCCCCAACCCCCCACTGTGGTGTCCAAACACAGCAGTTCCTGCCAGTAAACAGCTTAAACTCTCGGTCTTGGACGGGAACCGATCTTTCGACCTCGTGAATGCGAAGCCAGCGCGTTACCACTGTACTAGCCAGCAGGAA
This sequence comes from Halocaridina rubra, assembly GCA_037179515.1. Taxonomy (NCBI): domain Eukaryota; kingdom Metazoa; phylum Arthropoda; class Malacostraca; order Decapoda; family Atyidae; genus Halocaridina; species Halocaridina rubra. The sequence continues at coordinate 163,734 of JAXCGZ010001936.1, read as the reverse complement.
ATACTAACTAGCATTATCATCTGTGAGAAATGCCAATAGATATCAATATTTGTTAGAAGCAAACTAGATGCCCGCAACTATCACAAAAGAAGTCTATCCTTATCTCCTCATAGAGAATATCAGCTAAAAATACATACTGTAATGAAGCATATTGAAATTTTCAGCCAAAACTGCTTTGCATTTTAGACACCTCTAGGGAAAGGCTAGGAATCTTTTTTAGCACTAGGCACAATTGGTCCCCATTTGAATGGAGGTCGACACATATACATTGTAAATGGGGATTGAGGAGACATACTCTTTCAAACACCCCGCAGTAGGTATGAATCCAGGTTAGTCAGGCTTATCACTTCCCGACTTGTGTGCTCTACCACCGAGTCACCACAATGCCTCAGTGACAGGCGAGTAACATGTGGGAGAATTATCTTTCCCTCCCTTGGCCCAAGGGTAATACTTGAGTCACATCGTACAAAATAGACAGCATATGACAATAAATTATCTTCCCCATCACCAGGAGCAATTGGAAAATAGACATACAGTACTTCCTGGGCCTTGAGCTTTCTCCCATTCCTATATGGGGTCTGTTTCTACTTGCATTTTCCCACCTTGAGTATCCTGTTCATTTAGCTATAATTTTAGCCCCTTGACCCTCATGTCATTTCTATTAATGTACTTCTGTTCCTCTTCTTCACTGCCGTAAGTCTCCTCCACATATGGTCTTCTTCTCTTCACATTATAAGGCCAAACTACTGTCATCTTTACATTTTTATTGATTTAGAAACTTCCACTACTTCAACTGTTCCTCTAATGTATTCTGATTCCTCTAATGTATTCTGATCTTATTTCTTGCGACTTCATATATCTATCTCAACATCCCCACCACCCCATACACCATGCTGGTTTTACTTGCTAAATAGTGTTTACGATTTTGTTTGTCATTTTGTCACTATAAATCCACATGCGAATGGGGGTCATCAAACGTTAAACCTGGGGGATTTAAAGGCGGGATGCCCTACCTACAACCCCACGGTGAGCTCTAACACAGCTTTGTCATTTCCCAAGTTAAGAACATAAGAATAGAGGACACTGCAACATGCCTACTGGCACACACGAGGCAGCTCCATTTTTGAATTGTATTTTCAGCATGTCTAACCTATTCTATTCTACTCTACTTATTTATTCTGTTTTTCTTTTTATGGTTTTTCTAATAAGCACTAACCTATTCATACCCACCCTACCTCTGTCATATGTCTATCTAATCTACATTTGAAGGTGTCTAAGGTATTGGCATTTACTATCATACTAGGAAGCTTGTTCCATGCATCAGCTACTCTATTACCAAACCAATTTTTACCAATTTCCCTTCTGAACCTAAATTTATCAAGCTTAAATCCATTATTACGAGTTCTGGTTTGATCATGAATTTTTAAAACTTTATTAATACCTCCCTTGTTAATCCCTTTAAACCATTTATACACTTCAATCATATCCCCCCTAACTCTTCGCCTCTCTAGAGAATGTAGATTAAGTTTTATTAATCTGTCCTCATATGGTAGATTTCTGATATTGTGTATCATCTTGGTCATTCTTCGTTGCACTCTCTCCAAGGATTCAATTTCCATTCTATAATAGGGTGACCAGAATTGCACAGCATAATCTAAATGGGGCCGAACTAATGCAAGATAGAGCTGCAAAATAACTTTTTCCGTCCTATTGCTGACGCTTCTTGAGATAAATCCTAAAATTCTGTTTGCTTTATTTCTGACTGCTGTGCATTGCTCTCTTGGCTTATGACTACTACTCACAAGAACTCCCAAATCCCTTTCACACTGAGAACTCATGATTTCATGGTTATTTAGCTTATAACTAGTATTGTCTTTTATAGTACCCATTTTAACTACTTTACATTTTTCAACATTAAATTCCATTTGCCATTTGTCCGACCATTCAGATAATCTATTTAGATCTTCCTGTAAAGCATGAATGTCTTCTTTTCCATTTATAGTTCTACCTATTTTAGTGTCGTCTGCGAATTTACTTAGGTTACTACTGATATCCGAATCCAGATCATTTAGATATACGATGAATAATAGAGGACCCAGTACCGAGCCTTGTGGTACCCCGCTTGTAACCGAGCCCCACTCTGATTTCTCTCCATTTATGCAAACCCTCTGTTTTCTGTCTTTTAACCATTGTTTGATCCATCTGAGCACAGCTCCTCCTATACCATGAGCTTCCAGCTTTTTAACTAATCTTTTGTGAGGAACTCTATCAAAAGCTTTGCTAAAATCTAGATATATTGTATCATATTCTTTGCCACAATCTACTGCCTCGTAAACTTCTGAATAAAAAGACAGTAAGTTTGTAAGGCACGAAAAACCCTTAAGAAACCCGTGTTGTGAAAGTTTTATCAGTCTGTGTAATTCTAGATGTGCCCTTATTTTATTTGCAATTATGGATTCTAGAATCTTACCCACTGTTGACGTTAAACTTACCGGCCTATAATTATTCTTTTTAACACGTTCTCCTTTTTTAAATATTGGTACCACATCTGCCAATTTCCACTCCATGGGTACCGATCCTAATTTTATTGAATTATTAAATAATGCAGTTAGAGGACAACTAAGCTCTTCCTTGCATTCCTTTAATATTCTAGCATATATTCCATCAGGTCCCGGAGATTTATGAGCCTTTAATTTATCTATTTCTTTTATTACCTCCTCTCTCGTAATATTTATTGAACTAAGTATATTATCGGGACTGTCTCTGTAAATGGATTCTACTTCCGGAATATTTTCCAAGTTTTCATTTGTAAATACAGATAAGAAATAATCATTTAAACATGTACACATCACTTTATCGTCATCTGTGATATGGCCATTGGCTACTTCAATTGGTCCGACTTTTTCCTTAAATTTTGTTTGATAATGTTGATAAAACCCTTTAGGATTTTCTTTAGCTTCTCCTGCTATTCGAACTTCGTATTTTCTTTTCGACTCTCTAACTATCTTTTTAACTTCCCTGTTTAACTGTATATATTGCTGCCTCACCTGCTCTTCACCTCTTTTTAGTTTCCTGTATATTCCTCTTTTAATACCTATAAGATTCTTTATTCTATTGTTCATCCATTTAGGGTCATTTTTTCTTGATCTGCAATGTTTCATGGGAATATAATCTCTCTGACTATTCTTAAGAGTCATGACAAAATTGTTATATTCCTCATCCAAATTTATATTAACTGACGGGCTGCTGTTCTTTCCTGTGAGAGAATTTAATGTATTGATCTTATCTTGTGATAATCCTTGGCATGTGGTACCCAAATTTCGGGGTAATCCGCTACCTGCGACCTGACCTGCTGGATTAACTACCCACATCTGTACCCCAGAAATCCCTTCCCATACCTCATTAGATAATTTAGTTTATAAGCCCTCAAAATCTCCTGCTCTAAAGTTTGGAACAATATTCTTATTTTCCTTTATAGTTTCCTTGAAAATTATGTTAAATCTAATGGAATCATGGTCACTGTTGCCCAATTTTTCACCAACTTCTAAATTTGTAACCATATTCTCTCTATTACTAAGAACTAAATCTAGTGTATTCACCCCCCGTGTTGCTTCATGTACATGCTGAGAAAGGAAATTGTCTTCTACTACTTCCAAAAACTCCTTAGAGCTACTATCACCTGTTATGGTTTCCCAGTTAATATGTCTAAAATTAAAATCGCCTACAATGCAAACTCTATTTGACCTGCTCACTTTAGAAATTTCATCGTATATAACTTGCGACTCTATATTATCTAGATCAGGTGGTCTGTAGACTACTCCTACAACTAGACTTTCTATATTATTTTTAATTTCAACCCATAAGGTTTCTGAATTTAGATTTGTCTTAATTCCAGACTTAATGCAGCTTCTGAGGCTATCTTTAATATACATAATTACCCCTCCCCCTCTTTTATCTGCACTACGATCAGCATTATAAAGTTTATATCCTGTAATTATGTACTCAGCTTTAAGGTGTTTGCTTTCTAATTTAATCCAACTTTCACTAATGCATATTATATCCGGTCTCTCACTACATACTATGGCTCTCAGTTCTTCTATCTTGTTACCTAAACTACGGCTATTTGTATAATATACTTTTAAACTTTCTCTAGCTTCACCCTTCTTGTGGCTATTCTTTTTGTTAATATTTGTTCTATGTAACAAATGGTTCTCATCCTTAGACTCCCAGTTATTTGACCCACTATTTACTGAACCCTTACTGACTAATTTCTCTGCACAAGTATTAATCATTTCATTATTTGTGTCTAACAAAACCCCCCTACCTCTCTGTCTATCATACCAGCCAATACCGAGACACCTGAATTAGAAAGATGCACTCCATCCCTTGCATACATATGCTTACGACTAGTGAAGTGATCCCACCCGTCTATAAAACCTATATTATTCTCCCGACAGAAGACTTTCATCCTAGCATTTACTCCTATAGCTCGAGACCACCACTCTGAACTTTGGCTAAGCCTAGGGAGAATACCACACATCACAGGAACTGCACCCCTTTTCCTAATCTTATCCAGGGCTTGTCTATACAACCTAATCAGCTCTTCACTTCTACCATCCTGCACGTCATTTCCCCCAGCTATCAAACAAACAACATCTTTTTTCTCAATCCAGCTATTTATTGACTCACCCACCTTCTTCATACCTGCTCCAGGGAAAAAATATTTTCCTCTAACTCTATGCCTGAGTTTCCTGTCTACATATCTGCATAGTGAATCCCCTACAATTACCAAAGAACGAGACTTATCCGGAGGATGGGTTACTCCGACCTTGGGAGACTTACCTAGGCTCTTGGCCTGAGAGCTTTTCCCACTTCCATTTTTACGATCGCTAGTACACCTATCTGACTCTATGGTTCCTGAAGAATTACTGCCGCCACTGTCACATTCATCTCTAAGTGACCTAAATGAATTAGCAACCTGTAGTCTAAAAGTATCATTTTTCTTAAGAACCATTTTCGTTGAACCCTTATTCACAACTTTCCAGTCGTCTTCATTATTCAATCGACCCTTCCTGGTTAACACCTCTACTTTACCTCTCAGATCCCTGTTCTCCTCAGCTAAGGATCTGACCTCCTGCCTGACTGTGGCCAACTCATTTCTTAAATTAAAAATGAGTTTGATTGCGTCAGACGAGGACAAATCCCCAGCACAGCCACAAACAGCACCAACAACGACACCACCACCAACACCACTACCACTAACACCACCAGCACAAAGAACGCCACCACTCTCCATTGTACTAAGTTTGGTCAAGATTAGAGCTACTGGAAGCACGTCCTCACTGGATGAACCCAGGAACTAAACTGAGTGCTTTAGCCACTGCACTACTGCGATCCCCAGTAAAAGTGATTATGATAAGGATTGCTATATTACAAGCAACATTTTGATATCTTTATTAAAATATACATTTCACCCTCATCTTTAAATGCTATAGCAAGTATGGAATGTAATTTTCTGGATTATTTTACTTGATTGAATGTTATGCTTACACTATCTACACCTTGGCGCCAACCAATAGTTAAATGATGATACTGACAAACTTTTAGAATTGTGGGGAGTAAAAGAAAGTCAGGCAGGAAAAAAATGCTTGGTCATGAAAATTGGACAGCTCATTAAGATATCAGAATGACCTTGGTTAAGCATGTGTCAGCAACTTGAGACCAACATATATCAAACGCTATTCTGCTTTCGAAAAAATAAATGGGGTCTCAAACTATGCAAGTCAGTAACCTAAAATTTACATATATGAACAATCAAGCCCTTCAACCTATTTTAGAAGAGTAAAACCTTCATTCTTTACAATCTAGTAACGAGCAACTCCAGGGTTTAAAGTAAATCATATTCACAAGGGAAATCAACTAACCTTACCTTACAATTTAAGGGGTTATCTAACTTAACATGGGGTTCTGGAGGGTACCGTATCTTTACAAGATTCAGACTCATAATTTAAAGAAAATTACCTGAATCTGCACAATATATCCACGACCGACTAGATCAAATATGAGCATAACGTGGTCAATAAACAAACATATGATATCAGGCACTGTCAATTTAGGCTTGGTTATTCTAATCAGGTTGGTAACAATGTTCATGTGTACCCCATGTGCGAAGAGGCTGCTTGCCGGTCCAACAATTAACACATTAATAAATAAACTTTAAAGGTAATTATAGGAATGTATTCAATCAGCCCGTCGCTTACTCGTACTTAATATTTAAAATATTTGAGAATATACCGACCTGACTCGCTGTTCTCCACAAAATTTAAGACAATTTGTCGAGAAGCTTCTGTTCGACGTCTCACTCTAGGCTCAGAGATCAAGGTGCAGACGATTCCCTCTCTCTACCCCCGGGAGAGAATCAAGAGGACGCTTCCAGACGCAGCCACTCAATCAGCATAACGACCTTGTATGATGCAACAAGCATCGATTTAATTTATTCCTTGTCGTAGTTTCCCAAAAGTCTGGTGTCAGTTATATATTTCTGAAAATTTTCTGCACCATGATAAAGTTTTTTGTTCCAAGTGGCATTAATCAGACCGCTCTTTTGCATTACGAAACACGTGATTATTTAAGACTTGCCTCCATTATGCTGAGTTAGGGCTGTTTTCTAGAAGTTACGAAGGATGGTTGCATTTCTCCCTAATTAATAGTTTTTCTACCATTAAAATTTTAGCTTTTGAATTATGACATATATATAAAATCTCTTCATTAAAGTAAAATTTAGAATTTTATAAAAGTCTAACAAGCATTATTTATTCAACTATTTTTAGGAAATGCGTCAGACTCTCTCATCTGTGCACCATGTGGGCGCAGACGACGCTTACCTAAACCGTGGTAAACATCTTTCGTTCCTGAGATTAGTATTTTTGCATTTCGTTATTCAAAATGGTAAGTACTAGTGTGTTCTTCTTCGATGTACATATAAAATGAACTTTATGTCCAGTCTTTGCTATCTGCTCTTGTTTAGAAAGAAAATTTATAGTATTATGGAAGTAATGTGAGGTTGAATCTTGCCGGGAATTCTAGAATTCTTTTTAAGTATTGCCAAAAGGAAAATAAATTCTCAAGGTCATATGCTTGCAGTTACATATCCTGGTGGCTAATTAATGCATTTATTTATATTTCGACAAAAACTTTACGTAAATTGACATTTATCATCGTATTCTTAATATTTACATCTTTACGAACTCGTCTTTTACTAGTGACAGTTAGAATTAGCTGTTGCCATGCTAAATGCTTTTGGACTCGGGCGTAATTTAGTACCTATTGTAAAACAAAGCTGGTGACTGATTTTGTATAATAAATTCTCACCACTATGGCCTGTTATGTATCTATTGGATATTTCCATGCTCATGCTACGGGCTCATGCTTACACCAACTCTCCTTTCTTGCCCCTAACATAACAACCAGATACGGAGTAATAAATTGTTCACGTCAAATCTCTCCTCATTCATCATTTTTTTTTATTTTAATAAATCTCATTTTAGTATTGTTAGCGGGCAATGGTCAGTATAGTCCTAGGGGTAATTGTCCTTACCCCTATTCCTAACCTTACCGAACTAGGAGCCAATCATCCTGTGCGGCCTTTTTGGTATGATATACCAGAATTAATAATCAGAATACATATTGCAAGTTTTAACTGAGAAAATCGGGTATTTTGACAGTTTATATTATGAAGTTATTTAGCTTCTCACACCTAATTCTAGAGTATCTGTTGGGGCGTGCTCTTCACTCTTTTGACTCTGATCTTGTAAAATGAGCAACCCCATGTAAAGTTAAAGAACCTTGTATATTGTTAGGTTTGGTTAGAGCACCCTGGGGTTACTCTTTACAAGATACCTTGGCTCTTACTAGATAAATAAATTGTCTAGGTTCTTATTGTTCGCATGTTACTATTAGTGGTAGAAGTAGATGGAAATATCACAAGGGGTCATATTTACTAACTCCCCGGAAAATCCATACAAATTCCTTTTGAGATATTCTGTTGTTTTGCAGGCTGGAGCTCTTAAGAGATTTATTCCACTTTTTGATCGAGTTTTGATCCAGAAGGCAGAGGCCATTACCAAGACGAGTAGTGGTATTCTTATTCCTGAGAAGTCTGTCGCCAAAGTCAATACCGGGACAGTTGTTGCCATAGGAGCTGGTGCTAGGACAGAAGTAAGTACTTTTTTCTCTTATTTAAATTGGTGTGGATGCAAAAAGGAGCTGGGGAATTACGGCTGGATGCCCTTCCTAATACCTTGTGGTGGGCTAGAACATGTTTTTGTTGCTTCTCAAGTCAAGCTCTCTAACCACTACAATACCGTGGTCCCCAGAGGGGTGCCACTTCCGTTTGTTATCTACGTGTGATTAATCTACTTCCTAACCTAACAAAGTATATAATTTTTCTTTGTAGATAACAAGCGGAAGTAGCACCCCCAGAAGTATGTACTTTGTAATTGTGACAAATACTACCAACTTATAAAAAAATATGTACTTAATTGTAACCTTAGATGGCCATACCATAAATATACATGAAATACTAAAGTATTTTCAAAAATACAGAATATTTATGTAAAATCATCAGCTTTTATAGGCATCATAAGAGAGGTTTTCTTGCAGTTCTATAATTTCAGAAGCACTTCTTGAGCTATAAGACATCTCACAGGTTTTATTCTTAAAGCAAAATTATTACATCTACAGAATGGGACGACTGTACCTCCTGCAGTTGCTGTTGGAGATGAAGTAATGCTCCCTGAATTTGGTGGTACTAAAGTTCTTCTTGAAGAAAAAGAATATTTCCTCTATAGAGATTCTGATTTGTTAGCCAAATTAAAGAATGAGTAGATGAGAATATTTGTGGCTTTTTTATAGTAATGGTAATATACTGGGTTGGTTGGTAATACAGTAGTTTGCAGCAGCTGTAATATTCCAGCAAATCTGATTAGATTTGCCATGTAGTAATCATTGTGTATTCTGTCGAATGGGTTTGTTGTAGTACAGCTCAAATAAGGCTTTGTTTTACAAGTATGAAAGTTGCATGAATCATGAAAGGACCAGTTACTGTGTTGCATATTTCATGGGTCATTGTGTCATTTTTCATTCGCATTCATTAGAATTCCATTGTACAGATGAAAAGTGTATTGTATATATCAGTAATTGAAATAAAGAAAAGCAATATTATATTTTTTAGTCTTGCTGTCCTTTAATTAACTTGAGTGAGACATTGTTTACTGTATCATAAAGTTTTGAGGCTACGTGTACTTGATTGTTTGCAGTATTGGGTGTCACTATTAATCTCCATCCGAATAAGATGGACGCACAAGTTGGAGCTATGGAATGTGGGCTGAATGCCCTACATAACACCCTGCAGTTTAATCGTTATTTCCTATAATTATGAATTAGACAAAAAGAATCATCTCAAGCCTCTAAAATTGAGGAAGAAAGCAAGTCTGATGTTTCAGTATGTTAGCATGGGTTTAGAGAAATATATTGTGTCTTTATGTGCCAGTATTAATCTTCATTATGCGGGTGGACACAGACAATTTGGAGCTGGGGAATAAAGGATGGATGCCCTCAGTGACCTTGGAGATTAGTTTGTCTCTTCCTAAATCAAGTGCTCTAACCACTACGCTACTGCGGTATACATAATAAACGAAGTATTGCACGCCAGACCTGATATTGATCACCTGTTGCCTGTGTGAAAACGTAACTGTAAATAATGAAAAACTTGTAGAAAAGAATATTTTATTAAGCAAGAGTGCTACAACATTATCAATAATCTTCATACGTGAATAGTTCACTAAAGAGTCAAAAATTCATAAAAAAAAAAGTTTTAAATTTTAAATCAGAGAATGATGACCAATTAAAGAGCTGGTTCTTCATATGCAATAGGAGGCTGTCATACTAGAGAAGCTGGTACAGTATATGCAAAGACATTCTAAATGTATAGAATGTCATGTAAAAACTGCACAGGTACTTCTTTCACTACTCCCATTCTCATATCTATGTTGGGTTTCTTACTAAGCTCTTTTGTCCTGGGTTTGTATCTGATCGTCTCATCCTTTCTTTCCCCCATAAACCCTCGTTCACACAATCCATCCACCTTTGCTTTGGCCTCTTCTTTTTATTCCTGACCTTAACTTACGCCCCCATTACACTCCTGTCCAAGAGTCCTCAATCTTCTTTCATTACTCCCATTCCCGCATTTATGTAGGTCGACATTCTTGACTAGGCTCCTCAATATGCCTCAGTTTTGTGTCTAATCTCCTCTTGGTCCTTTTTCCTGTAAATCCTCATGCACACAATCCAACTACCTTCGTCTTTCCCTTTCTCTGTATGCTGTGAGACATATAAATCCCATGGAAATGTCTGGACTAAAGCAGTAAATTTGAATATCATTAACAAAAATAAAATTAAAGTGGTTCCATCACTCTAAGGAATTTATCAATGCAAGAGCAATGTTTATAGAGTGGTATAAAGATGTATATTCAACCCTCTTATACTTTGAAAGCCATCCCCCTTGTAAGGAGCCAAGGCAAAGAATACATTCTCCTAAAGCTAATGTACCTCAATCTCTCTTCTTAGCTCCTAGGGGTTTAAAGTGCTGCAACAATCCCCCCCCCCCCGCGGTGAATAGCCTTTGTTGCGCTGCTTCTTCGTTTCTGTCAAATTTTGATACCTACCACACTCCCCTCACCACCACCCTGTTAGTGTCCTCCACTGGTTAAGTGAACAAGGATCTTATGCCATGAGGCCCAACATCTGCAGTAGAGTGAATACTATACCTGTACAATTTTTTGGCAACATTCCTAATGACATATTCGTTCAGAATATAATTTACTAAAGAATTTTTGTTGGATGAGCCCTGAGAGAGCCAGTTAGAGTGAGATTGGCCTGAGTCAAAGTTTCTGGTTCAGCTTTGTCTTTTAGAGCTTGTCTGGCTCCTTGGACTTTTTCTTCTAAAGACACCGAAAGACATTTTCGCCCGAGGTCCACATCTACAGTTCTCAGGTGCCTTTGCAGGGCATGAAGAGCATCTCTGGAATATTAGAGAGGTATAGGAATATTCTGTGGGGATCTAACAGTGCAGTTATCATAGCGCTCGACTGGTAGTAACAATACTGTGTTTGTGTTATTTTAATATGGAATCAAGGTTTAATTTTATGTTATTTGTCACTTTATGTGTTGCTATTAATCCCCATTCATATGAAGATGGACGAAGATAGGTTTGAACTGGGGAAATTAAGGCTGGATGCCCTTCCTATCACCCCTCAGTGGGATCAAACATGAGGTTTTCTATTCCCAAATCTTATACTTTTAATGACTGAGCTGCTGCTGCCCTTCATCATACACTTCTGTACATATAAAACAGAAATTCTACATATGAGTCTATGTAAGAAATAGTTATAAACTTACAAGGCTCTCGCCAATTTTTCTCGAAGGAGGTTTCTAGTTTCAGTAAGGTGTTCCACTTCAGCACTGAGACCGTCTTGAGGAGCATCTCTTACCAAATCAAAGCGCACTCTCTCAGTTCGACCTTCCAATCTAGTCTGAGCCACCTTCAGAGGTAATGATGATGCCCGCAACTGCTCTTCCAAGTCTTTAATCTGAGCAAAAATAGAAGTACTCTGATTAAGTAAAAGAAGATCTTTTCTCACTTTATCCTGAGGTCGACCCAAGTAGGGTTATGGAGGGAATTATGGAGCTTTATACCCTTGAAGCAAAGATGAGTGATTGATATGTATTGGCTTCCTGTGAATGTGTAATTTGACCTAGCCAAACCTCTTACAAAAGGATTGTGGCTATTGTATATGTGTATGTAAGAATGACAATACATGATGTCAGGCTGAGAAGGAACTCTGCAAATAATAATAGCAATAAAGAGTTTATGTTAATAATTTCTTTTAAAAGGAAAGCCACATTATGTGTTAATAGTTAATATAATTTTAAAGAAAAAATATAATTATAACTTACCCAATCAAAGTTTTTGAGTACAGTTTTCTCATTAAAATGTGGCAAGAAATTATATGTGATTGCCCTTAACTGTTGTGAAAATGTATAAAATATCAAAGTACTGTATAACTAAAATTATCTAAATAAACACGCTAGCATAGCAACACATAAGCATATTTTTTTATAAGAACATCTCAAGAAAATCATACTATTGATTATATGTTCTTAATCATTCTTGAATCTGAACTAAAACTTTTTATCTTATACATCTTTTATTTAATTCTTAATATTTAATGAAGGTTCTGTTACTATATGTAGTGCATGTGTACAGTATTGATTTTGTAGATTTCAAAGAGGGTGTGGTCGATAACAGAGAAAAAAAAATCTCCCAGTTCAAACCTGTCTGTCCACTTCCATTCCGATGGGCACTAAGAGTGACATAAATTGGCAGACAACAACATCCTAAAGATAAAAAAAACTTCTGACAAAATGTAACAAAGCTAATGACATATACTTATTGATCTTAAATGCCAGTATGAATTATATACTAAGCATTTCCAAAGATAGAAGAGTAGATGATTACCTCTCTCTCTTGAGCTCTAATTTCTTCTAATAAACAATCCTTTTGCCATTGCAACTCATCTCTGGCACGAATTTCCTCGTGGAGACGCCTTCGGAGAGCATAGTCTGTGGCTGTTTGCTGAGTGATGTCGTTGCGGTGGGATGTCTGTAATAAATAGTGCTATTACTGTGTCTGGCTATATATTTTTGTAGGTAGCAAGCCATTTCATGGTCAGTTTTTTATTACACTGACACTTTCTTATCCATCACGTAGCAAAATATGCACTGGAAGTTGTTATCTTTACTTAATCCAAATCTTGGTTTATCGGGTGTTGAGTCTATCTATTCACCCCCATTTGAACGGGAATTAATATTGGTACAAAAAACAGCAGACAATATGTATCAACAATACTTTGTTAAAACAAGCTAATAGTTTCATGCTCGAGTTAACAATATTATTGGTTCCAGCTATGGCCTACCATGTGCAATGCTGCCCTGATGATACTTACAGAATTTGCTACAAGTAGGGGACGTTAAATGACACTAATGTCCCTTCCATGTCCTTGACACATGCAAATATTACTCTTTCTTCATGGAACGAGGTAGGCTTGCTCTGGTTTTACAACCAGGCTATGATCCATTTTGCTGGGGTTACATTGTATCTATCTCATATTGTCGCATGTGCATTTTCTTGTGGCCACTTTCTTAAGTGGATGATCGAACTAGTTCGTTTCTGACCTTCTTGGCCAGGGTTATTTTGCATCTTACCTGTATTGTGACACACATGCGGTCTCTTAGGGCCTGTGAGTCCTTAATTGCAGCTTCTGTTACGGCCATATTCTGGAGTGGATGATCTAACCAGTCACTAGGTAAAATAGTACCTTCAGACAAAGTGAACAAAAAAGATTAAAATTGTCAGCTATTATTCAATTCAATCTCTTGTTTTAATAATCAGATATGTCTAGTTTAACCATTATTAACATGTAACTTTACTAGCTCTTCTCAGACAGAAATCATAACAAAAAGCTAATATTTCCTCTTAAGATCTTGAATTTGAAGTTCAGTAAATGACATGTCACTTGAAACCTTTGAATGGCTCTCAGTCCATCAAGTTTTAGTGCCTGTGCAATCAACAAGCTAAGTACACCCATTGGATGTATGAAAACAACAGTGGAGCAGTAACTTCAAAACCTCAGGCATCATGCTTTATAAAACGGCTTACCCTTTGGAACACGGAGTGGGTCTGGTTTAAAGGAGATTTCAGGCGAATGTTCCACCAAGCTCTCTTGCACTTTATCAACTTCAAGAGCAGCTAACTATAAGAAAAAAAATGTACATTCAAATAGTATATGAAAGGAAGATAAAGCAATATTAAGTGCTTATACTAGAAATGAAAATACCTGTAACTACAATTATTGTAAACATAGTGCCTTTATTTCAATATATTGCCAGTAAATGGGGACAGAGTGGACACACTGACATTCCTTAAAATGAATACTGTTACCTTATCCTTGATATCATCTTGAAGGCGTTGTTTGGCATCATGTAACACACGCAGATGTGAAACGGACTCCAAAACAGCCTTTTCTAGCTCTGCTCTAGAATTCTCAAGCACTCGCACTTCTTTATGAAGATCAATCTGTTATGGAAAAACTAATGCTTTGAACTTGGGTTATGTTTCATGTAATTTCATCTAAAAGAATATACTATATATTGTTTTTGGAGGAATAAGCTGTGCATTACTGAGTACAGTACTGTAATATATTCTAAGTTTTTTATTTTGTGTATATCCGTTGCATCTAATAAAATATCAATCCGAGTGGACCAAGTTACTAAAGTTGAAAGCTATACACTTTTGTTTATATATATATATATATATATATATATATATATATATATATATATATATATATATATATATATATATATATATATATATATATATATATATATATATATTTATACAGTGTATACATAAAATTGCCTATGATAAAAAACAAAGTAATATTATACAGGACTGAAAACTCTATAGAGTATGTTAACTGTTTGATTACCAAAAGATATTACAAATCTCTAATCACAAGAGCAACCGATTTCAAGACCAGAGAGTGTAACATACAAGACCTTACCTCAGCATCATCTTTGACGAGGTCAATTTCCCTGCGTCTTTCCCGGATGGTCAGGCTCTCTAGAGCAGTATTCAGTGGATACACTCTTGCCTCCAATTCTGCCTCAGTAGCTTCTTTGGCTGTTTCTAATTTGACAATCTCGTTTTTAACCTGTTGTAAAATGAGTTGCAGAAATATTTTTTTTGGCTTAAGGATTTTCTGTAGAACTGACGAACCGGGGCTAATTTCGTGTTAGAATTCATACATGAGATTATTGAATGGTGGTGATATATTGAAAAAAAAAAATTTTAGTTACAGAGTAACAGTTATTCTCTTTAAACGAAATAAACATTGAAGGTTAGAGAAGAGAATATAAGAACATAAGAACATAAGAATAGAGGACACTGCAACATGCCTACTGGCACACACGAGGCAGCTCCATTTTTGAATTGTATTTTCAGCATGTCTAACCTATTCTATTCTACTCTACTTATTTATTCTGTTTTTCTTTTATGATTTTTCTAATAAGCACTAACCTATTCATACCCATCCTACCTCTGTCATATGTCTATCTAATCTACATTTGAAGGTGTCTAAGGTATTGGCATTTACTATCATACTAGGAAGCTTGTTCCATGCATCAGCTACTCTATTACCAAACCAATTTTTACCAATTTCCCTTCTGAACCTAAATTTATCAAGCTTAAATCCATTATTACGAGTTCTGGTTTGAATATATATTCACATATCGACAGAAGAGAAGATAAATTCTCATTGTATTTTTGATGTACTAACCTGTGATAGAGACCTTTCTAAATCATCAGTAACTCTTCTTATCTCATAAATACGATCTTGTAGCCTAGTAGTATTGTCAAAATTATCCCACCACGTTTTGTTGGTTGTCTGAAATGGCAAATAATAATCAAAATTAACATCATAAGGTTATCAGGAAGTCAAATAGAGATTTTGTACAAAGACATTATCAAAATAAATATCACAAGACTCCATTTAAACATTATCTATGACAGAGTTGTATTAATATATTCATATCATTTACATATGTTTATGACATTGAATAACTGCTAAATGTCACCACAATAATATTGCATTAAGTACATATGCTATATTTTTTTACATTATTTTGCACTAATGCAAAATGAAAAAAGGAACATTTTCTGTTCAGTTTAAACTTACTTCATTACGAAAATGAGTTGATTCATGGCGTAGATTGTGTGAAGTAGTGCGAGTATCTTCACTCCCTTGGCGTATGGAGGCATTATTGCGGTGCCATTCGACTGGCATTTGCCGCATCACAGGTTTTTCTACCTTCATTCTGTAGAAAAGAAGTTGTGAAATAAGTGTATATATATATTATATATATATTATATATATATATATATATATATATATATATATATATATATATATATATATATATATATATATACACACACACACGAATAATGGTAAATAAATCAACAGTACTGTGGCAGTTATACGGAATTAATAAACTTAACTTCAGTAATAGGTCGCGAACATATAGCATCAATAATTCTTATCTTTATTTGAAATTGTATGAATATGAACTTTTCTGTGCAAGGGGACAATTGGTCAAGCAGCTTACATGTATTTTCACTTAGTGCTTAATGTGACCGGTAATGAAGAGGGCTCCTTGAATGACACTTAAGTACTTGTGGTAGTGCAACAATAAAAATTACGGAAATTTGCTCGTGGCGTCCTTAGCAACCACCTGAGCAACGGGTGTCGGATGTTATTTCCCTCCCCCATTCCAGAATATATTCACCCCCCCCCCCTTGATATTTTCCTCCTATTAAGAAAAAGTACGATAAGGAAAAAGCATACCTCTATAATATATTTTTCCTTCGCTAATATCATTAGGTATGATAATGTCTCCATTTCATTGCAAAATCATTTGGTCCCAATGTATTTTTTTTCCCATGACAAAATAAACAGCAAATATCTATTTGTCAATCCTGCTAGTTGTATTATCTATTATCAGTGATTTAATATGGCAGCCATAATTTCATATCTACAAGACTTAATTTCAAAACTATTCCATTACAAGAACTGGAATAATTTTCCTCTCTTTTTCCATGGTATTTTAGGTGGTTTTTTTTTTCTCTAAATGATGGAATAGGTTGGAACAATCAGGGCCTCTAGTACAAGAAAATTCAGTTAACTAGAGCTCTTAAACAGGTACTCTCATTTTCCTTTTAATGGCCACTTGCACTGATGAAGCCAATTAAATTTCAGGAAAAGTTTAGGATTTATTTTCCTGTTTGACTTTTATGATGTAGAATATTAATATTCCTGGTTTGTCTTGTGTAGGGCCTCAAGGCAGAATATGTTTACCCATTTACCCTGTGGATGACCCATCAGGAGCTAAGTGGGGTGAATTGGCATCTGGTCAACGTGGGAGTGCTTTGACTCGGCCACCTCCCGTACAGGTTGCGTTCTTGTTTATCGTTTCATGTGCCTTTAATAATCCTCATTCAAATGGGGTGAATACATACAAGTCAGAGCTAGGGAATTAATATTGGATCCCCTTCTTAAATAAAATTTTAAATGGCTTTTATTTATAGTCATCGTGATAAAAGTTTTTGATGCATTTGGAACTGTTCAGCATATGCTATTTAGATATAAAATACAATAAAAAAGATTCTATTCAGATTTATATAATTTTAGCTTTGAATTTATTAAAAAAAAACTCACAAAATATTGATCAGTATTTTTATGTTTATTTATTAAGCATTTTTTTTTTATGTTTATATATAAAGATTTTCTATAAAGAACGTTTCTAGAGCCCAGTCAGCTGACATCATCGGGCCATATTTATCTATAGAATTGGACGTTAATTAAATACCGAATGTGGACTTTGCCATGTGATAAGAGTCCGTATCCAGGTCCAACTTGAGTGTCAGGTACCGGAATACACAATCAGAGAATAATTTTGTTCAACTAAACAGGAAAAGTGAAGACAGTTGATTCCTGACGAGTGATCCCTGTTGCATGATTTGATCAGTGGTTAGTTAAACCTATTTGTCCATTATTTTGTATGTTTTGACTATTAATTTTCTAACCAAAATTGTCGTAAATGTTGATCTCTTTTGTAGACTTATTCTCAATATTTTATTAACTCGTTTGTGGATGTGCAAGTAAACATATACACATAGGGTTTGTTATGTACGTTTATTATGATGAAAAGAAACATAGAAGTATGGTAATTGAAGCAAGCTCTTATCATATGGAGGAAAAATCATTGTAATTAGCAAATTGTTAAACCAAAATGGTGTTTTATTGGTAAATTTTGAGAAGAGGGGATTACAAAGAAAAGTTTGTCGAAAAAAAAACACATTTTTGGTGAGACCTATCCTCACTTAGGGGAATGTGTCCTCCCTAGCCATGGGCTTCATATTTCCTTGATCCCCTCTTCTAAAATAATACCGTTTTAATATATTGTGTGTTTTTTATCTTTATTTCGTTGTATATTTTATGTCCCTATTCCAATGGGGGTGGATACAAATGGGCTGGAGCTGGGGAATAAAGGCTGGATACCCGTCTTAACACCACGCGGTGAACTCGAACATGGGGTTGTCACTATTCGAGTTGAGTGCTCTAACCTTTCCCTATCATTCAGTAATTAATGTTATTTTGTTTTCTTCAGTGCCACATAAAGTTTCCTTTTGTCCCTTCTCTCCCATCCCAAACTTTACATTTTGAGACCCCTTTTAGTCCTTTTCTTATAGATGTTTTCTCAATATTGTTTGAAACCTACAAAAATTCCTTTTGGTAAAACACCTTATGAAATGACTAAATATTAAATGTTCATTATCCTTAGCCTGCTATCAGGGCATGGGCCCTGAATCCAACAGTGGTGTTGACAGCCCAATGACCCATAGACCCTGTCATGTTGTGTGAAAATGATTATCTGTGGTCTGGGACCTATTACAAGGTATGTACTGTATGGGGACTAGAGTAGAGTAGTGGTTAAAGCACTCAACTTCGGAGGTAACAGACCCCCAATCAAGCCCAGTACTAGGCATCAAGAATGGCATTCAGCCTAAATCCCCAAGATCCAGCCTGTCTGTGTTCACCCCCATTATGAGGAATCATAGGGACATGTAGAACGGCAAGCAGCAATAACACTTGAAGGTGTATGTTAGTTAAGGGGGATCTGAGTTAGGAAATGAGGGTGTGAGGACGAAACTTTCTTGTTGGTTAAAACTACTGTACATTGGAGCTGTTATGAAATTAGGGCCTGTCAGATGGGGTTTATGATTTTTATTGCCTTTTCAGAGTTTCTAATCTAAATTTCATCAAAATCGGACCAATAAGGCTGCTTTCACACCAAAGTGTCATGTTGCACATGGCACGCCAGTTGAAAACGAACATCCGGAAATATATGAAGCCTTTTAAACAGAAGTGGCGCAACACGTCCCGTGTGCTATGAGTGACTTGTGTGCCACTCTCAGAGTGGCAAGCAAGTCGCACATGGCACATGAGATGTGTCATGCCACTTCTGTGTGAAAGGTTTCATATATTTCTGGATGTTCGTTTTCAACTGGTGCACCACGTGTGACGTACCACTTTGGTGTGAAAGCTGCCTAATAATCTGATGAAAATATCAAAAACTTTGAAAACTTATGGAAAATTGCAATATAAGCAGTGTCAGATTTCAACCATAGCATTGTTACATGCTACCTGTGGAACTGTGATAGCGCACTCATTAGGGTGGTCGACTCTGGGAGTGATAGACCCGTGTTTGAACCCCCTGTGGGGGATTAGAAAGGACATCCAGCCTCAATCCTTCGGCTCCATTACGTCTTGTCTCCACTTCATTCAAATGGGGACAAATTGTGACTCATAAAACTGTGTCATTCTAACATATTACATGTAACTTATCCTATATAGAGTATATAAATTTCCTTACCTTATACAAGTCTTCTTTCGTTTTTTTTTTACACATTTATGGTCATTATCTAGTCAGAACTATTTTTATCATTTGTTCGTAACCTTTTCCTTACTATTAACAATATCTCTCCACATTCTCGGTATTTGTATTCCTTTTGGAAGTTCTCCACAATCTTCTTAGGATCTACAGATTATTTTCCTCTTTGTAGGGAAATTATTTATATAATATGACACATTACTGACTATTGAGTTCATTCCTTCTAAGTCTTACCCAATTCTAACTTCTAACCTTCTCCCACTCCAAAAATTCCATCTATTTAGATATTTAAACCTTAAGAATGATAAAATTTATAAAACTATTGTCCCAAATATGTAATAAAGTATCTTGTTATGATAATTATAGAGAAAATTAACGGAGGTTTTTTTTTTTTCCAAAAAATATTTTTTTTTCCAAATATTTTGTGTGGAAATGTATTCCCATTTTCCTAAGCTGTCTTATACCTATATAGATTTTTAGTAATATTGATGAGGAAAAGTAATGACAAAAGCAAACCAGAATTAAAATTTCTTAGATGCACTTTTAGCTGTTTGAATTATGTGAGTCCTTCAAGGCAAGTTAAAGGTTATCAGAGTTTTTGATATGTAATAGAAATTAGAAAATAAATTTAGTTGTTTTCGAAAACAATAGGGCTATTAGCAGAAGATGATAAAGAAATAGCCAGAAACTGAGACTTAGAGGCATTAAAGTTTACTTAATTTTGGATGCCCTACTCAGAGACTCTCTTTAAATCGGAGTTGAGAGTTGATAAGGAAAAGGCAGAGGACACATGAAGGGCAGCATCGTCGGCAAACGCGTGGAGAAGAGAGGAGGAGGGGGAGTTTAGAAGATCATTGATGTTGAAAAGCAACAATTAAGGTAAAGAACAAAGCCCTGTGGAGCACCAGGTAATTGGGAATGAGCTAGATCTCGTGCCGCCAACAGCCACAGGTATAAAACGGTCAGAAAGAAAACTTGAAATCAATGTACAGAGAGAAGGGTAAATCCATAAGCAGCAAATCTGGCTAACAGAGCTATGTGTCACTCTGTCAAAAGCTTCATAGATAGCAAGAGCGGCGACAAGGATTCCCTTTAGTTCCGTTTAGTTGCTATTTATATATTTATATATTTATTTGTTTGTTTATTTGTTTATCTGCTCTGAGTCATTTACTTTCTATGCTGATTCATTGGTTTTTTATTTTGCAATTATTTTTGTAACTTATTTATCATTTATTTAAATTTTCTATTTATGTATGCTACTTTTCTAAAGATATGTTTATATAATTTTTTTAAGGCATTAATTTTAAATTTGTGTATCATTTCTTTGTTTGTTCATCTGGATTTTATTAGTTATTCTGATCTCTTTCATTTGTTTAGTTGTTCGTATATACTTACATCTTTGCTTTCTTTCATAAAAAACTTGTATTTTTTCTACCTCCTTCAGATACGGTTCTTTTTCTATGCCTACATCAACACCGAATATTCTTGGAGATTTGTTACACATCTCTTATTATCCTTTCACATCTGACAAGTCACAACACTCCTGTCTCTGTTCCTTTTTACTTTGTTTTTTTTTTGTTCGTTGTATCCAAAGAAAGGGATATCTGTTAGGTAATAATGACTGTTAAGAGCATTAGTTGATAGTTAATGAACCCAGTAATAGCAGAGCACTTTTACTATGATCTTATCAGTATTATTATTATTTTTCTCTTGAGGGGAGGCAAGAATACTTCCTTTGTGTTCCCCTGCATGTCATAAGAGTCGACTAAACAGAACAGGGCATGAGGATTGTGAATCCCCTCCTTTGTATTTTCTTCCTACAAAGATTCAGAATTTTTGCTTTTACTCAGCCATTCCCCTTTTAAGGCGATTATCGCTTTGTATATAGACAGATATTAGTATTATAAAAAAGATTTAGAAGTAAATATTATATAGGAAATACTCACTTCAGTTGCATGTACAGTATTAAAGTTTTATATTTCATTGAGCTTTATTATCTTATCAATTTGATGCTATACAGTGTCCTTCAAGTGATAAATGATTTTTTATATTATGACCTTCCATCTCGTCTTCACTACTGGGGCCATGGTGGCTAAATGATTAGAACACTCGACTAGCAAAGTGATAAACTTGTGTTTGCTCCCACCGAAAGCCATTAGGAAGGGCAACCAGTCTTAATTCCCCAGCTGCAACCTGTCTGTATCCATCTCCAAAATAGATATTAATATTGACACATAAAATGATAAACAACTATGAAGTCTCATTGTTATTGCATTGGTACAGGATGAATTACTGCAAATAGGTATAAGATGAAGTACTGCTATTTGCAAAACTTTTTGCTTCCTCTTCTCAATTTTCTGCCAAAAATATTCTTATCAGTATTTTTAACAAAGTTTTTGAGGTATGTTTTTAGTTTAAAACAAGGAGCCCTTGGTAACGTGGTGGTTAGAATTCTTGACTTGGGAAGTGGCCAATCAAGCCCTCTGCAGGTTGTTGGGAAGGGCGTCCAGCTTTAAAGCCCCAGCTCCAACCTGTCTGTGTTCACCTCCATAATTGGTGTTGATAATGAAATATAAAACAGTAAAGCAAAAAATCTGTTTGAAACACCAGTTTTAGAAATAATTATTTACAGGATGAGTGATTTTCTGCCAAGTTGGGCAACGAGACTGAAGATGGATGAGCAGTTGGTAGCATTCGCCACCCTCTTTGTCTCTACAGCTGTCATTGGACTCGGCATAGGAGCCCTCTTGTCCAAATTCCATTTGCCTTATATATGGGCTCATCCTGTAAGTATGATCAAGAATAACTATTAAGAAACAAATGCATTGCTATTATGCATTTTTAAATGTCTACCTATAATCTCCCTTCCTTGTTGGGAATCGAACCTGCTCTAGTCTAGAATTCGCAGGTTCAATTCCGAATAAGTAAGGGAGATTATTTGGAAAATATTGATATTAGTATTATTATCATAATCCAGGCAACAAGCCCAGCTGGTAAAAGTCAAAGACTATAAGCTGTTAAACTTTCTTCGCAGATGTAAATATTGCAATGCCTAACAAAATTATTTTAAGAATTTCATCATTATTGTCTTTAATCCGTGGCTGTTTTTGGCAATTCAAACAAACTCATATTTATAAAAAGTTTTCAGAATACTGTACTACTGTTAAAATTCTTGTAGCACATGTATGTATTGTCATTCCTGGCAGAATGTGTTTCTGTATTCACAGATATATTTTATTTTTATTATACCAATAAATGTACATTAGGACATTGGTATACAGGCACTCTTTATGATACCTAAAATTTCATCATAACTGCTTTTGATGGCTGTTTTACTTTGACAATTCAAAGTAACGTATATTTATTTTACCTAGGTTGACAAGAAAAGCAAGAGACACGGAGGTGAACTGGTTGCAGAAGTGTTAAAAGCGCATGGGGTTCAGTATGTATTTACCTTACCTGGAGGTCACATATCACCCATCCTTGTAGCTTCTGAAAAATTGGGTATCAGAATTGTTGATACGAGACATGAGGTAATGGTTTATGAAGTTGAATTTTAGTGTATTTTCATATACAGTATACTTTTTTCTTATATATACTTTAGTATATTTTTATATATACTTTTAGTATATTTTGTTGTGTTTCCCATTTTTAGAAGGCAAGTCACCTAATCTAACTTTACTGTTAATGGGATTATTTAACTTTATGTTCGGTTCTGGGGGTTACTCATATGTACAAGATACCGTTTTTTATATAATCGTTCTTTATATTATGAACAATGCACAGCCTTATTTACAGATTATTGATATCTTCATATTTGCTTGCTTTAAGTTTCTGTCTACATACAAAAGTTATATATCTTCCTTGTAAGGAGGATGACTGAATCAAGCAAAACGCTTGGAACTTGTGTTTGTGGGGGAGAAATATGCAAAAGGGGATTTCCAATGCCCTTACATCACTGTATCTTCTAAGCATCAATTCTATATTTTTTAATGAGTGTAACACTCACCATGCCTTGGGACTAAGAAAACATATAAGGAAAATTATTAGCGTAAGGACAAGGCAGAAATATATTACTGCTATGCAGTGATGAGAAGAGAGCATAGAGAAGAAGAGATGGGGAGGTGTATGCCTTGTCAAATTTTTTGGGATAATAAGAGATGTGTGATGAATACACCGGGATATTAGGTGTAGATGTAGATATTGGAAAAGAACCATGTGATTTTAGGCTTATTATTTGCTTTAGCATTTCATAGCTTTATAAAAAATAATTTTGTAAAAGATTTCTCTGGGGGTAATGGGGAAGAATACCGCCTCTCTGTTCCTTGAGTGTCATAAAAGTCAACTAAAGGAGGCAGAACAAGGGGACTAGGAATCTCCTCCTTTGTATTTTCCTCCTATAAAGAGTCAAGGTTTTGCTTTGACTCAGTCACCACCTTCTGCGGGGGATTACGGATTTTGTATTTAGACAGAAGTAGTGAATGATTCTTTAGCTATGATTTTTCTGTTCATCAGGCTTCTGCAGTCTTCGCAGCTGATGCTGTAGCCCGGATGTCAGGCTCAGTAGGTGTAGCTGCAGTTACAGCTGGCCCTGGACTGACAAACACTGTCACGGCAGTTAAAAATGCACAGATGGCAGAGAGTCCTGTTCTTCTTATTGGTAATATTATTTATGTATTTTTTTTTTTATATCTTTGGTAGCTATAGCATAAGATAAAGAGAGATTATATGTATTATTGAAGCAAGCCTTAGTTTCCCAGCTAAGGCCTATGTCCACGCCCCTTACAGTGGAATTATAATGGCACATATAATGCTAAACAAAACAGCATTGACTTGAGTAAAGATATGATGATGATCATGTAGAAATATAGCCTATTAAAGCCTTATATAAATACCAATGTATTCGTTACCAATTTGCTTTATTTTTAAAACTTGTAGATTGTTAAATATCATGGCACTCATTTATCTTTCATCAGAAAATGCCAGGGTAGCATTAATGATGAAAGTCTGTTTTTCGCAGGTGGCGCTGCTGCATCAATTTTAAAGGGCCGAGGAGCATTGCAGGACATTGACCAGATGTCCTTATTCAAACCTCTTTGCAAATACTGCGCAACTGTGATCAGCATTCGTGATATTGTTCCTGTTGTTTGTAGGGCTTTGAAAGAGGCTCAGTCTGGGACACCTGGTAATTTGAATTTCATATTGTCATGTCTTGCAGTACATTATAATTCTGATTTTAATTGTGTAGCTGAGGCAAAACACACACCCATTCACCAGAAGACCCATTTATCCCAACCCTCACCTCTTAACACCAGAGAGTAGAGGGATTTCCACAATTTCTCCCTCCTCTTCATCCTACTTCCTTGGGTCTCACACACTTTTAAGTAGGCCACAGCTCTGCTGTGAGGCCTGGTTTACCCCCATTGAGGAGATTCTCTTCTCTTCTACTTGGACATCACGTGCATCCAGTGTGTCTTTGTGTGTAGATTTGTCATTGAGTATAAAAATATATTATTATTTTTTTTTAGTATACAGTATTGTAGGAATATTGAGAATAACTTTTATTATTAATTACCGTAGATTTAACCTAGATAATATAATTATTTTATAGCAGATCTCGGCAAATTATCATTGATTATTGTGAATTTAACCTATAGATAATTACTTTTATATTACAGGACCCGTCTTCATTGAGTTTCCAATTGATGTCTTGTATCCCTATGAACTTGTAGCTAAGGAACTTGGTGCTGGTGGTGAGGGTAAATCATTTGTTCAGAAGATTGTGAAATGGTAATTATAATTGTACAAAAAACTACATCTCGTTTCCCAACCTCATTTTTACTCCCAATCTCTGATGACATATACACACTTAACCGTCTAGACTGCAATGCATTTAACCACATACACTACCAACACAACATATGTTCCCTGAGAGCTCTGTAGGAAACCCTGGTATCGAAAGAAATCTTTTCCTAGGGACTCAGGCTTGTTAGATCAGGCAGCTCAGGAAACGACAAATAACAACAACAACATATTACTTACCAATAGAGCCAGTCCCCCTCTTCCAAACCCTCCTGTGTACTAATCGCTACCTTCCGCACTCTGGAACTGCGCCTAATTCCCTCTCAACTTTGATAATCTCGTTGCTAGCACTGTCATCTTTCTTTCCACAAATATACTACCAATCTCCATATTACTCTCGCTGTTCCTCGACCAACCACATTTGGAAACACAATTAACAAGGCTTTGGGTGAGTTTCCATTCTCCTACAAGGATGTCCAATATATTACCAAGGTATTTTTGTGTGACTAGAGGCTATGTAGATAATATTCCAGGATTATCTCATTGATATATGTTAATACCTTATTTTATCTTGCAGGTATCTCAGTAACTATTTAGATAATTTGTTTGCTGGGGCCTGGGAACCCAGGGATACAAGACCCTTGAAACTCAATATACCTTTTGCATCAGGTGATACTGGTAAGAAAGTTTTTTTCCCTTTGGGAAGCATTTGGTAGAAGGGGTGAGGATATTTTTGTCATTTTCAAATTTTTTTTTACCTTTCTATCATGTCATTCATCTTATTTATATCTCTTCAGTTTGGCCTGGCAGTTGTTAAATACTAATGATGACATCACAGATCACTGCCTTACCTTAAATTTTGTTCCAATGATGTCATTTGTATTACCTTTTATTTTAACAAATTTTAATTTTGATAATACTTTACTCTGATTTTCATGATATCTGTTGAGGTGCAGTATATTTTACCTTTTTTTTGTCACAATTAATCCTCAATATGGGGATAGACACAGACAGGTTGGAGCTGGGGAATTAAGGCTGGATGCCCTTCCCAATACGCTGTGGTGGTCTCAGTCACGGGTCTGTTACCTCCCGAGTGCGCTAACCACTGCACTCCCATGATTGCTGTATATATTTTTCCTTTATTTCTTGAGATGTTGTTCACAGAGGAAATAGTAATGACGGTAGAGAAAGAATAACATACTGTATTATAAGTTGAGGAAGAATATTATAGGGGGACTATGTATCACAGTAGTTAGAGTGCTCGACTCGGGAAGCGACCAACCTTGTGTTGAGCCCACCTTAGAGCATTAGGAAGGCCATCCTGCCTTAATACCCCAACTCAAACCAGGCTGTGTCCAACCCAGTTTGAATGGGGATTAATAGTGACACATTAAAACAACAAACTAAGTAATTAAGAATATTATAGTCTGCTTCATATTTCTTTAACAGTTGAGAAGTGTGTAGAGATCATCTCCAATGCCAAAAAGCCCGTCTTCATATTTGGAAGTCAAGCAACACTCCCACCAACACCAGTTGATGTTCTTAGACGTTCTTTGGAAAAGTTGGGGATTCCTTGTTTTTTAGGTGGAATGACACGAGGATTGCTAGGTGAGTAATTCTTCCCAGCTGGGTTTTTTTATAATAATATTGTAATAATAATACAGTATTAATAATAAAGTGTAGAAATTTACAATTACTTTATATGTAAGTTCTCTATGAAGTAGTTTTAGTAAATACAGTGAAAGTTTGTAGAATATATTTTCTAATAGTTGTGTCATCATCATCAGATTTTTGGGCTTCTCCCATCAAGGGTTGCCACATAAGATCAATTATCTCTATAAATGCCCTAACTCTTGTGTCGTCCTCCTTTGCACCACACACCCTCATGTCCTCCCTCACCACATTCATAAATTTCCTCTTTGGCCTACCTTTCCCCCTTCTGCGTGTCAGCACCATCCTCTGCATCCTTCTGCCAACATACTCCTCATCCCTCCTCAGCATATGCCCAATCCATATGGATATTTATACAAGGCTTTTTTTGATCACGCTTACAGGAGGGACAGGATTGCAAGTACAGTACATTTTAGGACTCCTTAAATGAATCGAATTATTTCAGTTTGAATTTTAACATCAGCCAATTGCAAAGGATCTTGTAAAGATTAGTATTCCCCAGAATCTTATGTAAAGTTAAATAGCCCCGTAAATTGTTAATTTAGGTAACTTGTAAAGTTGAGTAATCCTTAGCATCACACGTAAAGTTAAATAATCCCTTAAATTGTTAGGTTAGGTTAGGTGACTTGCCTTGTAAATGTGAATAACCCTAGAGCACCCCTGGGTTACTGTTCCTTACAAGATCCACTGTACCTTGGTATTTATTTACCTTCAGGACAGAAAAGTAAAATACAGATGCGTCAGAGAAGACGAGATGCCTTAAAAGAAGCCGATGTTATTATCCTCGCGGGTGCCGTGTGTGACTTTAGGCTGTCGTACGGCAGAGGATTAGGACGTAAAGCCAAGATTATTGCCGTGAATCGCAACAAAGAGCAACTCTATAAGGTGTGTTTATTTAACAAAATTTTTATGTAAATGAGAAGAGAGAATTTATTTTCTTTGAGTCAGATTTGTTTGTTTGCCTTCTCACTTACATTATTGTACTTGATATGTGAGGTGTCTGGTATATGTAAAGTGATATTATATTATTTTAATACAAGAAATTAAAAATTAACGAAGAAAGTGTGTTACTAGAAGTTAGCTGTTGTTGTTGTTTGACGTTGTGTGTCACTGTTAGTCGCCATTCTAATTGGAGTGGAGACATGTTGATGGTAATACACATGAATTGATCCTAGTTTTAAGCACTTGATTGCTTCCAAGTTGGTAATTCTCTTTAGCCATGCTGTAGATATCAATATTGTAAGAATTCAGAGTTTATTTTTTTTTTCTCTCTAGATGATATTTTTTTTCGCATGGCAGAAAAGTTGAAAAAGGGCTAAGGATGGGCAAGGTGTAACGAAGTGTTTCCTTCCCCATTTTTTGTATTCATTATTTGGCACTTTTCTGATTTCTTTGTAATAAATTGTGTTGATGAAAGAGCTATTCTGTATATCTAATATATTAAGGAAGAGAGAGTGCAAGAGATAGGAATGAGTGGAAAAGACTGTGCATAGGTCACACGGGCCAGAGGGATTTCCTGCAGCTTCGAACATTGTTAACTTGGATGGGAGGAAATGGGGTAGGGGTTACCATGACATGAAGCTATGGGGGTAAACCTGCTGTTGCTGTTGGGACTCATGGCAGAGTATCCTTGCCCATTTACCCTGTGGATAACCCAAACTAAATGTGAATAACACTGGAGTACCCTGGGGTTTCTGTATTTTACAAGATCCACAGGACCTTGGTATTTATTTACCTTCAGGACAGAGAAGTAAAATACAGATGGTGGTGTGGGTAATTGTGAAATCCCTTTATTTCCAAGGAACTAAGAGGAGTGATCGAGGTATATCAACTTCTAGTGAATGTTTGTGCCTTGACTCGGCCACCCCATAACAAGTGAAATTGTGGCTATTGTATGTGCGTAGATACAATAATATAGTCTTTCGCTTACTTTCCAGAATGCTGACATGTTCTGGAAACCTACAGTGGCTGTTCTGGGTGATGTTGGCACATTCGTAAGAGATCTGGCAGCAGGATTAGTCGGGTACGAGTGTGACCCAGAATGGGTCAGTACCCTACGTGAGAGAGATGTTGAAAAAGAAGCTGCAAATAAGAAGGTAGATTGCTTTATATATTATTCTATTCTGAGGGGAAACCTAACTCTCAGGTTTAGAAATTTTGGTAGTAATTACATTCAAGTTTTACTTACTTAGCAGGGCTATGATTATGTATTTTTAAATGTATTGATATAATGTGTACATTTAACATGGTCTCTTTTGTATTTAAGACCAGTTTATGCCTAAGTTATGGCTTAATATGAGATTTAACTCTGTGGTTGTTAACCATTTGATGTGTCACCGTTACTCCCAGTTTGAATGGGGTTTAACACAGACAGTTTGCAGTGGGGGAAATAAGGTGGGCTCGAACATGGTTACTTGATTTCCTGAATTGAGCACTGTAACCACTGCACTGCTGTGGTCAGAGAGCAATACAGACTTTAAAAAGATTATAATATCTTTTATTTCTAGATGGCTGAAGAGTTGCCTGATGTGCACCTGAACCCTATGAAGGTATTTAACGAGTTAGAGGAACTCCTGCCATCAAATTCAATATTAGTTGCCGACGGTGGAGACTTCGTTGCTACTGCAGCTTATATCCTTAGGTGTGTGCTAAGCTAGTTCTTCAGATTTTTGGTTCTGAAATAATTAAAAAGGTTATTTATTTATTTTTTTTTTTTAGAATAGCCATCAGTATGCTTTTATATTTTATTTCTCTTTTTTTAGACTAAGCAGTATGTATGCTTTACTTTGTATACAGCTCATTTCTCGATTTTTTGGTACAGTAAACTAAGCAAATTAAGAATCTCTCTGCATATTTCAGTTTTAGAAGTATATTTCTATGTTATATCTATTTGTCTTCCTGTGAACTTTACAGGTCATAATAGTACAGAATATTTATGCTTTAGTGTTCAGATTTTCAGAAGTATTGTAAACTTCTTATTAATAATAACAATGCTATACTGTACTCATAGAGTGATCAGAGCATATTACCCTATATATCGTTGATTGACTTCCAGTGACGCTCTTCATATCTCATTAATTTGTATATATGGAAAATATATTCAAACTTTGAATATTAAATGTGTCCATTAAAGTTTAATTTTAGATTATTGATGCTTTGATGAATTTTTATATATAAATATACAATCTTTGCAGTGGATGGATTTTCTTTTTATTTGTATTTATTGCTATTATATATTAATAAATGACCCTTTTCCTGCAAAAAATGTTACTATAACTTATTATTGAGGTAGTTCAAATAGATAAATGCACTTATATACTTTCATAGCATATGCAATAAATTAAATGGTTCATGAAACGGGACTTGTAATTCCTTTCTTCCAGAATTTGTTTTTCTTCAAAACAGCAAGAAGAAGCAAGGCTTTGTTTGGCTGGGAAGAATTCTGTTGCTAATGTTTTTTATGTTGTTATTATGGACAAGTTTGTAGCTACAGCAGGAGGTGATCATGTCTATAAATATACCATTTCTTGTTTTCTGCATTTTATTTGTCACTGTTATTCACCATTATGGGGGAGGTAATTAATGCTAGATGCTTTTCTTAATGGTTCTTGGTGGGCTCGATCTTAGGGCTGTCTTTTCATGAGCCGAGGAAGTATTCTCACCTCATTGCTACTGCAGTTCTTGCTTAAAGAAATATGATTATCTGTTGGAAAACCCACTCTTTTTGAGTCATACTTCTAACACTATGCTAATTTTTATCTTTCAGAGTATATTTAGAGTCTCTCCTAACAAAACAATAAACATTTATTTTGTTAAGAACTGTAGCTACTATCTGTATAATTGTATATCCTACTTTCTTAATAGAATATGTGAATCATCATTATCATCATTGTTTTAGACCCAGAGGACCACTTACATGGCTGGACCCAGGTGCGTTTGGCACTCTTGGAGTTGGTGGAGGATTTGCTTTAGGGGCTAAGTTATGCCGTCCAGAATCGGAGGTACTTGTAACAGTGAATTTTTCCTCATTAAATTTTAGTGTAAGAATATTAAAATTGTTCATATATTTAATATCTTATATTTCCTTTTCCTCACCAAGTTACTTCTGCTGGAGTCATCTAGTTTATGGTCTTTGACTTATTTTGGCTGGGCTTGTCACATGGCTTTTAATAATAATAATACAGTATACAGTATTTCTTTTCTCCTGTAAAAATAAAAAAATATTTGTGTGATATAATTTGTGTAAATGTATTTCATTTTAACATATTAAAGTTTTTAATGTCCAAAAACTACAATACTTAATATTTCCCTGAGACATTCCCTTTATTAAAATATTAATGCTTTTGAAATATTACTTTTCACAAGGTTAAGTCTTAGTGATTTTGTATATGGATTCAAAACAAGAGTAGAGTGATTTAAAAAAAAAAAATCTCAAAACAACATGAAATTATTGTATTTGTGTCTAACACCAGAATTCTTCATGTGGAATTACCACATAGTTTATTAGAAAAACTTTTTGCGTTATTTACTATAGAAAACTTAATCTGTATTACCATTTTAACTTTGTGTGTACAGCATGGTACACTTATTCTTCTGGTGTGGATTATATACAATTATTCTTCAGATGTGGATTATATACAATTATTCTTCAGGTGTGGATCATATATGGAGATGGATCCCTGGGTTATTCTCTGATAGAATTTGACACTTACACGCGTCATAAAACACCAGTCATTGCCTTGATTGGAAACGATGCAGGGTGGACCCAAATTGCACGTGAGCAAGTACCAACATTCGGCAGCAGTGTTGGTTGTGATCTTGCTGTAAGTAGATAATGGGTTTTCTCAAGTTTGTTTTGATCATGTTTATTGTAAACATCTTTTTGGCTTCTTCCATTAGGGGTCACCACTAAATCAGTCATCTCCTTTGTGCCCTATCCCTTTTGTCCTCCTCTGACACAGCACATACCGTCATTTCATCCTTTACTTTATCCATTAACCTCTCTTTGGACTAACTATCCCCCTTCTGCGTGACACCTGTATCCTTTGTAATCATGTTTATTAAAATATTTAAATTAAAAGTTATAGTGTATAAGATATTCCCTTTATTATGCTTCTTATTACTTGCTAGGATTATATATAGTATTTACCATAGGTATAAATACACATACAATGGACGCAATCCCTCTTTTAAAGGGGTAGTTGAGTCATAGCACACGTTGAACAGAAGTGTCAGAACAGCCTTACCCACTTACTCTGTGGATGACCCAAGAAGAATGGTGCGGGGGGAAATTGTGGCATCCCTTTATCCCCCAAAGACGTAGGGGAGGAAATGAGATATATTACCTCCTTGTGAATGTGTGTTTTGACTCGGTCACCCCCCCTTACAAGGGAAATTGTGGCCCTGTATATGGTGTGGTATATTTGACATTATTTATCCCTTTCAGCACTGTGACTACCATAAAGCAGCCGAAGGACTAGGAGCTCGTGGGATTTTAATAGGACGAGGTGACAGCATCACAGACAAACTAAAGGAAGTTCAGAATATTTACAAGGAAGGGGGAGTGTCCGTTCTAGCAAACGTCCTGATAGGAAAGTCGAAATTCAGGGAAGGCAGCATTTCAGTTTAATAATTGACTATGCTGATATCGCAGACAGCTTAGTTTCACGTGTACATATACCACAATGTATGGGAAGTGGGAACAAGCTCCTGAATATAAGAAATATTTTATCTTGTAAAGATTTGTAACCCCAAGCAACCTAAGTAAAGTTAAATAAGCCCTAAAATGGTTAGGTTTGGTTGGGTTGGGTTAATATGGGTTAGGTCAGGTCAGGTTAGGTGACTTGCCAGTAAATATGAATAACCCCAGAGCACCTTGGGGTTACTCTTCTATACAAGATCGGATATGTTTTTCAAAAGTTTTTCATACAATATGTAACCCAGTATTGTACATTGTTTTGAACAACTTTAGCATTATTTTCGTTTGATGAAATATGTAATATTTTTATTTGCTTACCTACCATTTTTGGTATGTATAAGGTGATTTAGTTTTTATACATAATATTCCTTAAATGAATTTGAAATCAGTCTCTGTCGAAGTTTATAGAAAATAGTAAGATATTGACATCCTATTATGAATAACTTAAACTTGGCTACAATACTTGATATGATTGCCATATATTATTTAAACACTTTAAAAGCATTGTTATGTTATACAGGAATTTAAAAAAACTGCGTCTCTATACATAGGCTACGGCACCTCTTGTAGGGGTGTAGCCAAGTCAAAGCACACTCCCTATCATAAGAACACTTTTCTCCATCAACTTTGTTTCACGCCCTTTCGCTTGTTCCCAAATCACGCACATCCAGAGATGCAGTTACTAGGGTTCTGATTGGAATCTTTCTCGTAAAGTACCTTTATGTGCCAAAATCAATAGAAAGAAACTGTGAAGGTGGGGCATGCTCATTCCCCTTGCTCTGCCCCATTTTACGACCTTTAATGACACGCTGGGGAACACTAATGCAGTTTTCTTGCTCCTGCTCCAAGGTAAAGAAAAGAAAATGCAGTAATAGAAGGAATGAACTATGAGAGACATAGGACCAGTCCAGCAGAGTGGCCACAACTGCAGCTACAGAACTGAGGCAATGATGCCATACCCTTCCCGTCCTCGCCTCTCTTGCCAAATGCTCTTTGGCTAGAGAAAATAAAATTGGAGAAAGAGCTTGCCAACACCATGTTCCCGTGTCCATTTTAATTCCTTTTTAATTAATTTTGAGTATATTGGGACTATGAGGGCGATATTCTTTCTCTGTCTCCACCCCTATTTGAATAGTGATTAATAATGAAAAAAAAAAATGGCTACTGAATTAAAATATTCTAAATATTTAATGAATTTTGGTGTTTTTACACTGACAACTGGCAATAGACTTCGATTGAAATTTAGTAATTGTAGTCTTAATGGTCAGAATTGCATTGTATGCTACTGTTCTGTTCCTGTATGGCATTAATAGTAAATGGTGAATGCTAGGCCTAAAACCCAAAACTTCTGATGTTTTGAAGACAAAGATGGCCTGCATATTGATTATATGCAAAGATTACACGCTATACAGTATATATTTATTTTTCATTTATTACAGTATGAGAAAAACTGAATCTGGACCCCCTCTAACATATTGCCACTGAAGATATATTTTCCTAGTGAGAAGTTACAGAAGATTGGAAGAGATTAACTATAGTTCTGTGTCAGTTAGAAATTATCAACTTTGTGTATATTTTGTGGTGAATGCTGTGTGAAAGTAGTGTTATCACGTAACAAAAAGTAGAATTAGTAGGATTTATAGGATTGTTGTAAAGGACCTATTGGTTAGGAGTCAAGAGTACCACCTAAAGCTTGTAGAACTTAGGGGTAGTGCCTATCTGCAGTAGTGCAGTGATTAGGATATTTGACTCAGAAGGTGACATCCCCACAGTTGAGCCTACTGTTGGACGTTATGGAAGGCATGCAGCTTTAATTCCCCATCTCCAGTCCGTATGCACCTCTGATGATTATTGATATTGATACAAAATGTGAAAAAATGGAGATGGATTCTGTATGCTTTCCTCTTGCTTCGTGTGTTAGTAGCTAAGATAGGTCATAGCAAAGCTGCAATTTTATCTGTTAGTTCTAGTTTTATAATTTTAGGTAGGTAAGACATGTGACTGTTTACAGTCTTTGCAATGCGCCAATGCAATGTTGTATATATCTTCGTTTCATTTTTTCCAGCATTTATTTGACTGATTGAGAGCCAGTCCATTCTTCAAGGGTATATTTATGTTTGAGAATTGAAATTTTCGGGAACTGATTCCATAACATATATGGTAGGGTTCTCGAGTTGGAAAGTAACTTAACGTGGATTCGATCCCACTGGGGCTTTTTGGAGGGGCAGTTAGCCTTAGTCCCCCCAGCTCAAACATGTCTGTCCAGCCCTGTTCAAATAGGAACTAATCGTGACACAAAACAGGGCAATTCTTTAATGTATGTGGTATTATTATGCTGTCAGATAATGGGAACATTGTTAGAATACTGAACACGACCACTTTCCACAAGGAATTGTTAGGTTAAAACTAATAACAAGAACCACAATGCAGTGAATGACTGGAGCAGGGGAATTTGTGTCTTATTTGATATGTATACTGTATATTGTTAAAATGCTGAGCACGACCACATTCCACATGAGGAATTGTTAGGTTAAACTTAATAACAATAAGCACAATGCAGTGAATGACTGGAGCAGGAGACTTTGTGTTTTGTTTGATATGTATATATTGTAGGAGAATATAAAGTAATTCCTTTGTTGTAAGTTATTGAGATTAAGATTGTAACATCTTAAGAATAAATATCACTATTAACTTTATATTTTAAATTGAAATGGATAGCATTAAGTATGCTGTGTATGCTGGGACTGCGATACGTCAGTGAATAGGGAGGGCATTCTGCTTCAATTCCCCATCTCCAACTTGTCTGTGTTCACCCCCCATTCAAATGGGGATTAATAGTGACTCATAAAAAGGTAAGAAAAAAATTCAAGTACTTTATATTGTGTCATTTTCCCAAAACTCTTGGGAGTGTTTAAAATTTGTATTAGCTTGATGGTACCTTTTGCACAAACATCTGGAAAATTGGGTATTTATCTCATGTCAGTTTTCAAACTTGTATATTATGTAGTGTACAATGGTATATGGTATATTTCACAATTTTGAAATAAAATATTGATTTATTTTAAGATTGTTTTTTAATTAATTTTTACTTGTATGTATTGATTTACAAATCATTAAATATATCGTCTTCTACCATCAGGGGTCACCACAGCAGATCAATAATGTCCATATCCCCCTATCACCTGTGTCTGCCTCTCAATCCACACCCTCATGACCTCCTCCCTCAATCTATGAACCCCTCTCATTGGCCTACCTCCCCTTCTCATGCCTGGCAGCTCCATCCTTTGCATCCTTCTTCTAATATACCCTCATCCCTTCTCAGCACATACCCAAACCATCTCAGTCACACCTCTCTCACCATGTCCCCAAAGCGTCCTACCTGCGCTTTCCCTGTAATATATTCACTTCCTCAATTATATATGACAGAACTAATATGGTGCCAAGAATGAGAGAGGAATGAGGTAAGTGAAGCCTTGTTTAAGACAATTCTTTGTATCCAGGAGGGTGAATTGTGTGCAGAAAGAGAATTATTTGGCACATTCTTATACTATACTTTACCTTATGCGCTATTGGTGAGCAACACTAAGCCTAGGTGATTTGGTTAGAGCAAACAAGGGAACCTCCCTTGATACTGGAATCTGTTAAGACATTGTATTTATAGCATGCAATTGCATGAGCGTAGAAGTTGGAGGACTCTATTTAGTATGTGATTGAGGCCACCTTGTAGGGTTAGGAAAAGCATGCAAATGATCCAACCTTTACTCTACAGCTCCGAACTGTGTCCACCCTATAATTGGAATTAATAGTTGCAGAAAACGGGAAGCAAAACAGCAACTGCGTGACTTAGAAAATTAATAAAATTTTTGTGAATGGATGCGTTTTCCCATTGGTTTTAAAATAATTCCTTCCCCTAGATGTGGTCATATTGCCTGATTGATGTGCAAACGTGTCAGATGTGAAATAATAACAATAAACTTGAGTGTATGGTTGGCCAACAATATCAAGTCGCAGTATTAAGCTAAACAGTACTTTAGTGCATTTTTATTTTAATTCACATAGTTTCCAAGAAGGCTGGAAATGCATTGTAGGGTTGTAAAAAAACCTGAAGAGGAAGACGAGCCCATGAACAGTAGTGGTCTTCATTAGACTCAAGGTATTTTGGCCAGGCAGCTTGAGAAGCAACAAAAACAACAAGAGAGAATAGACAGGTATAAATCTAACCATCAGTCGTTGATGCATGAGAAAGAATAATTCATTACAGTACTCTCAGCTTTTATATGCAGTTTTCTAATGGGAAATGGTTCCCATAAAAATATCTGAAGAAACTACAAAAAGTGAGCAATTAAGGTATGCTCTTCATAGGCAAAATATGTGTAATCGATAATATAAATTTGCCAGGTGAAGTTAAGGTTTAATACTCTTAATGCAATTTTTTGGTCAGTGAAACAGATTTCATGTGAAACATGATACGTGGAAGGTCTTTTAACTGAAATTCTAAATTCTATAAATATGTCCAATACCGACACTTAATTGGTTAAATTTGGAAATCAATTACTGCACTGTATTAGATACTCCCTCTAAGACAATACTATAAGGACAGGACTGTTCAGATTCAGTGACACAAAAAAGGTGTCACTGAAAAAGTGACGATGGTGTTTCAATGATGATACAGGTAGGTGAAGACTGAGAATTGAAAATAGTGGTAGAGAACATCAAGAAGACCTAATTGTTCTGCAAGAGGGGTCAGATATTTGGCTAATGAGATTTGATACTTCGAAATGTAATGAGCCTGGGCTAATATACAAGAAGACCCGGTTTAGGTATTTAAAAACAGGAGGGGAGCGTCAGGAATCTGTCAATGAAAAACTTCTAGGTGACTATGTGCTGGTAGACATGTCTTGAAATGCATTAACTAGTGTCAAAAAGGTAGTTTGTGCTTTCTTGGGAAGTGTATGGGAGTCCCTTAGGCATATGGATAAAGAAATATTCAAAAATATTTACACGGATTATAGGCATAGGCTTGAATATGCAGCGCTCCTCTTGAATCTGAACTTTAAAAACATATTTACTCATTGGAGAAAGCTTAGATATACGACGAGGCTGAAATGGGAGATACAAAATCATAGTTATGAGGGAAAGTTAGAGGAATCAAACTTACTACCACTTGAAGGTAGGAGAAAGAAGGTGGATATGGTAACGGTTTTTATAAATCCCCCCCCCCCGTGGTTTTGACAGAGTTGATAGGACGTAACACTTCGATATCGGTAGCTCTAGAGTTGGAAGTTATAGCTTGAGGCTTCGAGAGAACACTGTTTTGCGGGATGTTAGAAACCACTTTTTTTTTTTCTAGTG
The DNA here is from genome assembly GCA_037179515.1 of Halocaridina rubra. Taxonomy (NCBI): domain Eukaryota; kingdom Metazoa; phylum Arthropoda; class Malacostraca; order Decapoda; family Atyidae; genus Halocaridina; species Halocaridina rubra. Next base: position 125,579 of record JAXCGZ010001936.1, on the reverse strand, counting down.
TAACAAGAGCGAATAATTGGGATTTCATATGCGATAAAATCGTATATGTTAAATGAATTGATAGTTTTAAGGGAAGGTATAATAAATGTGACTAAGAAAAAGAAAATGACCTTCCAACGGGGAGTTACAAACCTAGGGCTCTTTCCTGTGAACACAATTAGGTAAATATACGCAACTGCTTTTATTGCAGTGAACTCATCTTGTTAGAAATCCAGTTACTTGAATATAATCTAATTTAAATTTGTCTCACAAATATGATTACAGTTTTACTCTACCAGCGACAATATATATCAGAATACTGGACATAGTTTCCGGAGTGATTCTGAGACCCAGCGGGTTAGTATCTCCCTAGACACAAAGAGGCAAGTACTTACTGAGGCTAGTTTTACCCTCAAATTGTTGAAAACTAACGTGGAACTTCTGTTAAGTGAAAACAAAGCTGATACCTGTGTTCTGAATATATATTTCCTTTGAAAGCTCTTCAGCATGTCCAAAGATCACACTAGCTTTAGCAATGCAGGAGAATACAGTGTCTCCAGTCGCAATGTCAAGCAAGCTGAATCAGAAGCTTTGAAGAGTGAAATTCCTTCTGGCAGGAGATATGATCCTAGACCAAGTTGGAAGTTATTCATATGGAATCCTCAAAAAAAGGAATTTCTCTGCCGCACGGCTTCGTCATGGTGTAAGTAAAGAAACACAGTTATTTATATATTTATCTATTTTAATCAAGAAAGACCTTTACGGGTTTAAATAAAACACAAAAGAATATATATCGAACTCGTATAATATTCTTACATTTATATATATATATATATATATATATATATATATATATATATATATATATATATATATATATATATATATATATATATATATATATATATATATATATATATATATATATATATGTATATAGTCGCCGTGGCTCAACCGGTAGCGTCCACGGCTCTGAGGCGTCAGGTCGAGGGTTCGCGCCCCTTCACGGTCTGAGGTTAGCAATGGCATGCACTCAGGGTAACGATTACATCTGCCAAAACAAGTCCTTCGCAAGAAGGCAACCGTCCTAGCCCTTGGTTGAAAAGGGAGTCCGTGACGTAAAACCGGAACCTCATATATATATATATATATATATATATATATATATATATATATAGAGAGAGAGAGAGAGAGAGTGAGAGTATTTTTGTAGTTTTACATTATTTGCTGCTGTTATATGTACTCCTATGTATGCAACAATACCACAGAACTTTATCATGAAGTATCCGGTGTTACGTAATGTATACTCTCGGACTACAGGAAATCGTGATATCATCCTATCCCGTACCCAAATAAGTCGCATCAAGTAGCAGCTTCAAAGCAGTTTTTTATGTGAAATATGTTATTTTGCAGTTACTAATGTAATGCAAGATAGCTAACATTTTATCATTATTATTATTATCATTATTATTGTTATTATTATTATTATTATTATTATTATTATTATTATTATTATTATTATTATTATTATCATGTGTAGTAGTAGTAGTAGTAGTATTTATTTATTTTCAATGTTTATTTGTTTTTCATTATACTGATTCAAATTTCTATGTTCAAAATTAAACCGGCGAATATATATATATATATATATATATATATATATATATATATATATATATATATATATATATATATATATATATATATATGTTCCGGTTTTACGTCCCGGACTCCCTTTTCTACCAAGGGCTAGGACGGTTGCCTTCTTGCGAAGGACTTGTTTTGGCATATGTAATCGTTACCCTGAGTGCATGCCCTTGCTAACCTCAGACCGTGACGGGGCGCGAACCCTCGACCTGACGCCTCAGAGTCGCGGACGCTACTGCTTGAGCCACGGTGACTATATATATATATATATATATATATATATATATATATATATATATATATATATATATATATATATATATATATATATCAAAGGATACCTTGTTGGTCACGATGTATCTTTTTTATTTTTTTTTACATACTTCATGAACTGTAGAATTTCGAGACACATCAGAAAGCTTTGTATCGAGATAAAACAAAAAGTAATGCTAATGAAATATATTGTTTCCTCCCCAGGTAAAATTATTATGTTCTACATTGTGTTTTACCTGTTCCTGGCTGGGTTTTTCACCGTCATGATGATCGTCTTCTACAGTACTCTCAGTGACTATCGACCTACGTACACATCAAAAGGAGGAGAATCTATCATGAGTTCCCCAGGTGACGTTGTCTAATTTGGCTGCCACATCTAGGCACCGTTTCGTGTGTCCTAACTAGTCTCCTTGCAGAAGGATGAACACAAACAGGTTGGAGCTGGGAGTTAAGAAGGGATGTCCTTCCTAACGTCTCACGGTAGGGTGGAATCTGTGTGAGTCGCCTCTCGACTCGCACGTGATACCACTGACCCGCCGTGCCTCCAATATACTAATAGCGGACATATCTACTCTATAATAATATCCAATATTGTATTTATGTACAGAATATGTTTAATTTTTTATAAATTTCCCGCTTCATGCCATTTCCCTGTCTGTTTCTACCATCATAAACACTGCATTATTTTTATCATTAATGTCTATTATATTCATGTTAAAAGTTATCATGACTCGTTTCCTCAGGTCTCTCAGTGCGACCGATATTTTATCGCTATATTAGCTATCATCCGGACATAAATCACATCTATGCTTCGTATTATGTAGGATCAGTGGATGAATTTGTGGAAAGTATGTTGATTTTCTTCACGGTTTGATTTATATCAGATAAAATACTATAATAATATGTCTCGATCTTTAATTCCAATGGCGGAAATTCAAATATTCTTCAAACTTGCTCAATTTATATTACTATCATTACTCTTTCTCAATATTTCTCGTTCTCACTCTCTTTTTTTTTTTTTAATGCAGAGTATAATAACACAAGAAATGCAAACATGGGGCTATACAGAAACTGTGAAGATGAGAATGCAGAAATAAAAGCTCAAGATATTTGTGATTTCGACATTTCTAATTTGGCGATACCTGAGGGTTGGGGCTACAACACAAGATCTCCGTCTTTTATTGTTAAGCTCAACAAGGTAACAATATGCAGTCGCTATGCAGGGATGTCTTCTAAATAATCATAAAGAAAAAAATATTTGATTTCGTAAATATTACCAAAAAAAAAAAAAAAAAAACAGAACCAGTAGCATCATTACAAAGGTAGAATGCACTAAACAAACGAAATTATATTGCTGCCACAAAAAGGATCTTGCTAGTTCCTTGTGTCTCAATGACTTTTTTTTTTAAAGTACTGTATTAATGATAGATAACGTTAATTTTCAGGTATTTGACTGGGAACCTGAGCTGATTGATGGAGGGTCGGAGAAGTTACCCGAGGATTTGCGCCAATACATCAGAAACAGCAATGGAACGTTATCGAAGGTTAGAGAATAACGATACGAATACAAAATACTTTTATTATATAACAAGCAAGTAATCGAGTTTTGAATTATATTATTTATTCACTTTGTGTATACAGTCCACATAGCTTGGTATAAGAATTAGATGATTAAGTTTTGGGCTAGAGTTCTGTCTTACCAGAGGTTGTATAGGCAGACATTCAGAATCTGAATTCCAGATCAAAACTTAGCACGAGGGTCTGCCCCTCTCTTTTTTATCTCTTACTTTATTTAATTTTCGTGCTTTTCCCTCCAATTCCCTTATATCCCTAATCCCCTCCCCTCTTTTCCCCGCCTATCCTATCCTAAAAAAAAAAGGTTGTATATCTTCATAACGCTCGCCTAGAGCAGTTATTAAAAACCTTCCCATTGAATGCTTCTGTATTGTGTATTTTATTTGTAACTACTTTTTTTTTTGTAGTTGGTGTGGTTGTGGTGCAAAGATGAAAATAACACCGTACAATTCACGTATTCCCCAAGACCTGGTTTTCCAGCTTACTACTATCCATTCCTGGATCAAAAGGGCTATTTGTCCCCCCTCGTTGTGGTCTCTGTCAGCAGCCCTCTACCTTGTAAGTTGCAAAATCGTGGTCGTCAGCAAAAACGAATAGATAGTAACGAAAACTAAATCTCTCTCTCTCTCTCTCTCTCTCTCTCTCTCTCTCTCTCTCTCTCTCTCTCTCTCTCCTCTCTCTCTCTCTCTCTCTCTCTCTCATTATTACTAGTTGTAGTTGTTCATGAGCTTTATATTAATATAAAATCTACAGCTTTTTTCTGATCTCTTGTAGAAAAAAGAATGGCAAAAACTAGATGATGAAAAATATTGGAGTTACTTTGGCTTGTTATCTACAAGGAAAAAATATCTACACCGTACTTTGGCTTGTTATCTACAGCTAAAATGCTAAGTAGAGGTTTGGTTATGTTGGGTTAGATTAGGTTGGGTTAGGAATCTAGGTAACAAAGTAGATCGCAATATAAAGTGTAGATTCATGACACGTAAATAACAAGCCAAAGTAGCACCTACATATTGATCTTATTTATTCATTATTTCGTACATTAAATGATAAAATTATTTTATTTTTTTCAGATGATCAAGACGTCAAAGTAATTTGCACAGCCTATGCTGGAAACATTAAGACTCCTTCTTTGCATATCTATTTTTATATTTTAAGTGACAGTTCAGCTTGATTGTTTTGGGTGATGAATATTATTGGTTTGGTACATTTTGGCGCCTGCTATCAGGGCGCTAAGCCCATATTGAAAACAATCCATTTGGTGACGGACGTTCTGACGCCAAGATTGTTATATTTTGAAAACCTAACAGCGCCAAAACGGATGTGCAAAACGCTAGCGCCCAAATGGGATAATCCAATCATCCCATTCCGATATTATGACGCACATATTTCACATTAACATTTTCGACCTGTTGTATATTGGAACATAGTGTAAATATGTTAATTATTTTGAAAATTTACAAGGTATTGTCTTGTTATCTGTAGTCCATTTTAAATTAATTTGTATTTTTGCATAATAATACTTAAACAATGATTAATCATTATTCCAATTTATTTTTAAATTGCATATGATATTTATAGTTATTTGTAATTAATTTGTATTCAAAAAGCACAAACGAGATAGTTACATCTCCCATTTTAGTGAAAAAACGCAACCCATATAACAGCCTTATAAATGCCAGTATTATAATAACATTATTTGGCCAATTTTACTTCAAACTCAAATTCTACTTTCTTTCCGAGTAGGAAGTTCATAGCCGAGGTTTTCCTCGTCCCAACCTTATTGTCTTCAAAAATAGGCCATTTGAACCACTAATTTTCTTTCTAGAAAAATATACTTGTGTCTCTTATGGATTTGTACCAATCTGTCTATGCTATTCATATCCATGTTGTTGTCGACTTAACTGGATTGGACTTACTAAGTCCAAGCCATTCAAGGACTTTGGAACACAACACTAACTCCAGACGTAAAGAAAATTCAAGGTTAGTATTCCTGATACAATGTGAGGAGTTGGTGGTGTACTATTTTTTTTTCCTACAAATAATTTGTTTCCAAGGTTACACTTGATCGTATTGAAGTCAGCATGTCCGTATGTGTAAGTAAAAGTAAAAATGTTTTGTAGTACAGTATATATAATTTGTTCTTTATAATAGATTGGACATACCTGGGAGCTCATGCAGAATTGGACCTATACAAATTTCAGGTCCCAAGTCCTCAAGAGGTCCCAGACCTGTTTGCAATCATATTTGAGTAATGTATATTGATAATACTGTTTATTGGAATGGAGATTAAAACATTTATCTAAGTGGTAATCCTCAGCATCTGTTATACATATAAATTATTAACTATTTTGATTATCAGACTGGGTTTTTGGCCCGATTTGTTAAACAGTGTAAACCTAGGATACCATATTGTTAGATAGCTAGACACACAAATGGATTTCATAAACGCATCTGACGTGGTTCTGTGTATGGCTAGGATCCCTTACGGGATCCTAACCATCCACAGAACCGCCTCAGATGCGTTCGTGAAATCCATTTGTGTGTCTAGCTAACTAACAATATGGTATCCTAGGTTTACACTGTTTAAGAAATCGGGCCAAATTGAAGATTATTTCTCTACCATTACATTGCAAGATTGTGGTGAGAAAATATAAGCTGTTTAATATAACGCAGGTAAAATTCCGTACTAATAATAATGTAAGATGAAAGGTGGTTTCAATTTGCTCAATACTAAGCCATAAAGGAGAAATCAGAATGTTTAATATATAGACATACTTTATTAGGTTAAGGCTTGGTTAAACTATGTTCTGTATATGTAGCCGCATTTTAATACGATTTTTTTTGGTGTAAATTAATAGGTATGCGGCTAGGTTAAGTAAGATTAAGTTGAGTAAAACCACGTTCAGCATATGAATCTATGATTTAATGATTTCTGGTGTAGATGATGTGTGTACATAAGCGGTTAGGTTAGGTAAGGTTAGGCTGGGTTGAACTATGTTCACTAATTGCAGGTGCATTTTTTTTAATGTACTTGGGTTGTGTGTTGGCAATGTAAACATATATTAAGGACTCAACTAACCTAGGTTAACATACTGTATTGTAAATCCATACCAGGTGCATACAAAATTAGATTAATGTGCAAAATTAAAATATTAATCAGAAATTGTACAGAAGCTCTAATCTTGTAATTGATTTGAAAATTTGAGTTATTTATGGTGTAAGTTTTATTTTAGGGCTCTCAGCCCCCTCCCGCCTTGCCAATGTTCACTAACACACATTCATCTAGTTTTGCGATAATAAATGGACCCTTAGAAAAATTTATTTCTCTTTTTGAAAGGGCGATAGTATACTGCACATATATATATATCTTGTTAAGATGAGAAACCCCCAGAGCATTAAATGACACTGAATTGTTATTGTTAGCTTAGGTTAGACTAACCTAACGTAACCTAACTTATTCATGGTGTTATTTAATGTTCTGGCAGTTACTAAATATTATAAATGTATATACAGTATATATATATGGAAAACGCTGGTTTAAGTTATAATGGATTATTTATGACATGAAAATTGAGAATGTTTATAGAAAAAAGGCATTTTATTTTACTATTTCACCCATTTCATCCCAATTATTTCATGTTGTTTAAGTAGGTCTGAATATTTTAGGATATCTGGTGCATTTTAACGAGTCTGACCTTTAAAGTTTTTGTAAATTACTCTTTCAGGTTAGGTTAGGTCAAGCTAAGTTAACTTTAAAGTGGTTGGGAATAATTTCCGACGGTTCTGGAGATCAGATTCGTTCAAAACACCCCCGTCCCCCCCAAAAAAAAAAATAATAATAATTTAACTTTCAAAGAGAGACGGGTGTAATTGTAAAAAGTTGCCTTAACAGAATATCATGGAATGAATAGCATTAGGAGAGTTTCATACTAAGTCCTCGTTGCTTGATATATCTTCATAGTAATTCCAATCCTGGATTGTTGCTGTGGTAGTTGTAACATAGATTAATCCACAAATGAAGTAAATGCCCCCTGTCAAGAGCAGTGAAGACTCCCAGCTCTTTGTCTGTCAGGAATGAAGGGAAAAATACTTAGTAGTTCTAGGTAGTTGATTTTGACAAAATTATTTTACTTGCATAGTGTGTGAGTTTTTTTTTCAGATATAACAAATACTGTAATAATATTAGGTACCTGTACTTTTATCTGAGCCAAGGCAAAATATTCTTACTCCTTAGGAAGAGAAAATAAAGAGAATTGAATTTGCAGTACTCAAAACATTATTTTAATTACTGGTTTTGTTTTCACTTTTTTACCCTGAATTTACTTAAATCGTGGTCAAGGACACTTGCCCCTTTTGGGTCCGGGCACCAGGAAGACATTAAGCAAAAAGAAACAGAAATGGGGAGTGTTGTAACTTATCAGTCTGTTATTAGTTCATGCTGTAAAACTATGTACAGTATAGAGGATTTGTATGTCATTTCTTGCCATGTAAATTCAAACTGTATCAGCTAATGTAAATGAGGTTTGTTTGATATACGAACAAAAATTGAAGAAATTGGTGGCATTGGTTTACCTTCGCAATCAGCTGGTTTGTAACGATAGGAGCAAGGAAACCACTTATATTCCCAATACCCAGAAGACCGGAAAGTGTACCTGTGTGTCAGTAGAAAAAAATTTTAATTCAGAAAAACAGATTGACAGACGTCGTTAACACGTAGAAAAAAAAATAATAGACAAATTGATGACATCAGCAGGTATGACAAAAGTTAACAAGGCATCCAAAACAGTGTTCTTAAATTACTCATGTATTTTATACCTGAATAATTGGGTGCAATGTCCATGGGAGTCAGCGTGAATGTGGACAGTGTGCATGAACTACCCACTGCTACAAGTACCATCAACCCAGAAACAGCCCAGGAATTGCATCCCGCCAGTACGATCCCTATCACACCAGACACAAGTAAAAGCGATCCTAAAATATAAAAGATGAATTACAATACATAACCAATTATTTTTTCAAAGTTTGAGCTTTTCTTCAAGAAAGGATCATTAAAGTCCAGTAAGAATAAGACCGTTTTTGCAAGTACTCACATTTTACTTCACAGTCTGCTAGATGGCTGTTTATATGTTTTGTTTTGTTTTTATTAGCCTAATGGTTAAAACAACATGTTTAATGGAAATTTAAGATGGTGTATTTTATTTTTATGTTGGTCTAACAAAGAATTCCTTTTGGTAACTAATAATTACAAAGTACATTATCGTATCACTTTTAGTATCCAATCGGTTTGTTGACAATAAGCATCAGGGGGTATTTTATGAAGACAGAGAATATAGCCAAAAATCATGAATATATAATTTAGATCCAGCACGATTTAAAGAACTCAAAATTACTGACCTGTAGAGTGTATAATTCTTCGAGTATTAACCTTTGAGAGAATATTGAATTCCAAAAGCTTGTCTGAAACTCTGCCAAATGTGAATGCTCCTACCCAGGCACTTGCTTGCATGGCAGCAAGCACCCAGCTCACTTGCTTCATGCTTAAACCAAGCTGTTAAAATAGGTTATCACTTTTTTGCTGCGATTTAGTCTTGCAGATTAGATGTGGTTATGTTCATGATCTTGCAAGAATTTAAGTTATATTTTGTGGCATCAGTAAAACTCCTATGCACCAGTATAAAGCATATTATGTCATGGGGAAGAAGTACAAGTGTATTTATTATATATATTACCTTGTCGCATCAACTTACTTTTATGGAAAGGAATGTGGGCCCTTCGGTTGTTGTAAGGTTGGCTGCCCAGGAGGACGCAACTTCGCCCAGGATACTTGGATAGAACCTCCAACAGGTCAGTAGCTTTCTCCATGGAACAGACCTCTGTAGTTGCCAGAAATTCATAAATCAAATATGCATTCTCAATGTTGCCTTGGAGATTAAAAAAAGAGGTATTTAACTACACTGTTCAACAGGGAGAATATGAAACGTTCCCATCTCACCCTTGGTTTGATGTTATTATTGACTGCAAGGAGATCGAGTTCTTCTTTAGTGATATATGGATTCTCCTCTGGGCAATTCGTCACCAGCAAAAGCCACAAGGGAGTCCAAGTTAATGCTAGCATACCTCCTATGTAAAACACAAACTGCCAGCCCAAGACACGTACCACGTATCCTGAGCCTCCCAAAGCTATCAGGCTGCCAACGGACATACCTGAGAAGGTGAAATGAGGACTTGAAGCTTACCTGCAGATTAGTAAGTAAGAGTGAGTTAAGACGTAAATGCAACATTAAAAAATTTATAAAGCATTTACTACTTTTGAGCTACCTGAATATGCAATTGTGACCAATGTGGCCAGTTCATCTGGAGGTGCCCACTTTGCTATTATGCAATATAAGGCAGGAAACGCTGGTCCCTGCACCATTCCCATCAAGAATCGTACAGCAGCCAAAGCAAATGGATGTAGATAGGCTGCAAATGGACAGAGGATACTGAGAACTCCCGACAATCCAAGACTGAGTACCATAACTTCTCGTGCACCAAAGAGCTCACTGATTCGTCCCCCTGCCAGAGAAGAATTGCTATATTGCAACACATGTAAAAGATCCATCCAAGAAAGGGAGCGTGGATATTGTCAGTTTACTGAGCCTAATAGCATAATACATTATCTAGTTAATGAAATAAAGTGTTTTTCAGCTGTGAAATGGACAAATGAAACATATCTTCGCTAGTATATTCAGAGCATACTCACCGGTACTTTTCGTGATGAAATATCCCCAAAAGAAAGTTCCAAGGATGATGCCTTGCCATTGGAGACTCCAGTCAAACTCTCTTTCCTAATAATTATCATTATTATCATTATTATTATTATTATTATTATTATTATATTAACAATTATAATAATAATAATATTCTTGTATCAAGACAAAATTTAATATCTTACGCCATCGCTGTCATTGTTGTCCGTGGTATTACTTGCTCCCGGACAAACTTCACTGATTGGGTGGGCGTGTTCACTTTTCCCAACCATGGACACAATGGCCACGCTGAGTCCAAACCTGACCAGGTAATCTACTGTGCAACCCAGCATGCCTAAGAGGGTCACCACGTACCGTATCTGAGGTGTGCAGCATTCTGTTGGAATGAATTCAAAATTTATTTGAAGAAAAACACGTAATTTCCATTACTGATGTCTGTTTTAAAAGTATGAAAATGAAGCCATACAAATTACATGGCGTCGAGTACCTAATTATGTGCTGTTAGTTCAGTTATAGTGTTTATATATATATATATATATATATATATATATATATATATATATATATATATATATATATATAATTTTTTCCCCGAAAAAAAAAAATCTCTCCTTAACAACTCCGTAAGTGTTCTTTAAAAATACAGAAATTCAGAACATATATAACTTTAATTTCGTCGTTTTTTTTTTTTATTTTTTTATACATCATTCTTTCGATATATTATTTTCATTATATCCTGTTTCTTCACTGTTTATGTATTTTGAAGTTATTCATTTAGTCGTAAATACTTTAATGAACTTAAGGTCCTCTGACGTTGAGTATTTAACCGAATAATTTGCTCTGGTTCAAGTAAAGATAAAGACTCCCAGACCAATTTACAGGATCATTTAATGCACTGGGGTTCGCAATCTTTACTTGATCATTTCTCCTACGTTACGTCACTTGCCAAAATGATCATTTTTAAGACTTGTGTTTTACGTTTTATGTGGCACTATGTCCCGAGGCGAGTATTCGGATCAGGTAAATAATAGTGACCCCAGTATGTTAAGTAATCTCAAATTATTAGATTAGGTTGGGTTTGGTTAATATAGATAAAGTTAATTATTAAACGTAACCCAACCCAATCTAACCTATATATGTACTGGGTTACTTAATGTCTGCGGTCGTCTAATCATTACCTGATCTGAGCATTCTAACTACTAAGCTAACGCGGTCCCAATCATTAGAAAATGTACATGTTACATAATGACATTTGCCAAAACGTTGGGATCACCCGATACCTGTGAACCAGAATCGCACTTCTATATCCTCCCTTAGGCAAGATAACATTACAATTCAGTCACGTCACACGTGGTTGTTCCGGTTTTACGTCACGGACTCCCTTTTCTACCAAGGGCTGGGACGGTTTCCTTCTTGCGAAGGACTTGTTTTGGCAGATGTAATCGTTACCCTGAGTGCATGCCCTTGCTAACCTCAGACCGTGACGGGGCGTGAACCCTCTACCTGACGCCTCAAAGTCGCGGACGCTACCGCTTGAGCCACGGCGACTACATGTCACGTCACACGTGGTGTTATTTACATATCCCACCTCAGTATATCTCGGTGACAAGCACTGGAGCATGTAGACCAGATGATTAAGATAACATGGTCTTATAGTTAACAAGTTGCCTTCGGATATACAGTACAGGTATATTTTGATAAAGCGAGAGAGAGAGGGAGCTCTTTCCTGGACACCAATAAACTTTGGATCATTGTTGGAATCTCGATGTGTAATTAAGAGCTTTTGAGACTTGTGTTTGTTTGTTTGTCTGGCTCTGCGTTTCTTTGATACACGCTGGAATCATAGAACTTCAGCCATCGAAAGTTTCTCATGAAATTTGGAAACTTTTTACACTTGATACGCAAGACCAGTTTTAAGAATCGTTGCAGATTTTCCGTCTTATTGGCTTCATGAACTTGTGGATGAAACGTTTTATTTTTGTTTTTTTGTTTTTGACATTAAGAATAATACTAAATGGCCCCTTGCCACAAACTTGAATGTTATGTGTATACAAACAAACAAACCGCATTGAATGCACCTTATTTTTTTTGATTATTGTTGCCCCACATGAAAGTAAGGACATTCGACCTAATATTCTAGACTCACTAATAAATCGAAATATGAATTAACTCATTAATAATACCCTTACATGGCCACCGTAAATGAGTGGTAACGCTCGCAACTATGATTCGTCAGGTTGATAGTTTGCAGCCCGCCACCGTCTGAGAAAAAGGGCATTCCCTCAAAGTAACGGTCACACTTGCCAAAACCAAACTCCTTCGCAAGAAGGCACCGTCCTAGCCCTCAGTAAAATAATGGAGTCTGTGACGTAAAACCGATCACAATAATACCCTTACATAAATTTGTGTCCTCACTATTTACGTAAAAATAAATTTATATTTTAGTAGAAATTTGCACCGACTTCAGAGCAGACTCGGCTGAAACTTGAGATTTCAGTGATGTGTGTTTATAGTTTCTGATTAATATCCTTGGAGTGTAGTCACCGTGGCTCAAGCGGTAGCGTCCGCGACTCTGAGGCTTCAGGTCGAGGGTTCGCGACCCGTCACGGTCTGAGGTTAGCAAGGGCATGCACTCAGGGTAACGATTACATCTTCCAAAACAAGTCCTTCGCAAGAAGGCAACCGTCCTAGCCCTTGGTAGAAAAGGGAGTCCGTGACGTAAAACTGGAACAGAACAGATTAATATCCCTGGAGTGTATTAAGTGCAAGTGTACCCATGTACACTGCGAGTGTATACATCCCTATAGTGCAGATGGGACAAGGGGAGGGAGCCTTGCTTGTTAGAAGGTGCGATGTCTTTTCTACTAAAGGCTAGGACGGTTACTTCTTGCAAAGGACTTTGGTTTTGGCAGGTGTGATCGTTACCCTGAGTGTATGCCTTTCCTAACCTCAGACCATGACTGGCCGCGAAATCCTCGACCTGACGATTCAAAGTCGCGAGCGGTCCCACTTTGCCACAGTGACCACTCTTTAGTGATAAGAATTCATAAAAATTTATTATCATTATTATTATTATTATTATTAGTAGTAGTAGTAGTATATTATCTTTAGTCAACCAATAACTTTAATAAATTTGCAATAAAGTATCTCCATTTGATACTGGAACCAGCAAAGACCCTTATTTAACAGTAATTATATATATATATATATATATATATATATATATATATATATATATATATATATATATATATATATATATATATATATGGCTAAGAATATTATTTATAATAAACATGAATGGTAGCGAACGCAGACATGTTGGAGCCGGGGGATGAAGGCTGGATGAGGAAAAGTTATATTATTAAAATGTTTTAAAAATAAACTATATATTCTATAACAACGTGATACCCATAGCAATATCAGTGTTTATATAATATTAATCCCCAGAGAAATAGGTTAACATATACATATGCTAATAAAGAACTTTTCATGATATTGCATATATTATATATATTAAAGACGGTCTTGAATACTGGGATTTTAAGATTATTATAAGACTCTTTATGTTCTACTTTGTGTGTTTATATGTGTGTGAGAGAGAGAGAGTCTGTACATGGATATTATCCACACGTGTGTTAGCTAGTAACAACTATTTTGGCTATTATTATCGAAGACTTGCATGTTTTTGCATATATACACGTGGATACATATTGCCATCATGTCTAATGCTGTATTCACAGACACGAAATAAGATAATTTTTTAGTAGAAAATTCTTAAGTTGTGAATATTATCGTCTTTCGTTAGACAATATTTAGTAATATATTCAGATGTTTATAGACTAATGTCCAGCAGAATCTAGAGCTTTGTGTTTATGCTGGAATGTAAAATAAAAATTGCACGTTGTTTAGTTTCACGAGATCCATCGAGTTATAATTTCCGTGAATACAACGTGCGAGAGATGTGGCAATTATTTATTTTTATTTTTTCTTAGAGGAGAGGATGTGATGGCACGTGTGTGTGTGTGATTACCTAATTGTGATTACCTAATTGTGTTTACGGGAAAGAGCCCAAAGCTCGTATCTTCCCGTCTCCTGATCGGTTCCATTTTATACATAGTGATACTTATCATACCTGTCCTTAAAACTATGGATTGAGATAGCATGAACTACCTCCTCGCTTAGCGAATTCCAGTTATCAACTACTCTTACACTGAAAAAGTATTTTCTTACATCCTGCAAAGAAGTTTTCTTACGAAGCTTCAAACTATGACCTCTAGTTCTAGAGCCAGCCATATCAAAATATCGATCCCTATCCACTCTATCATAACCATGAAGGAATTTAAAGACTGCGTTTTTAGGTAAAATGATCATATTTCACTATTAAAAATGCCTCACGTCGTGTATATATATATATATATATATATATATATATATATATATATATATATATATATATATAGTATGTATGTATGTATGTATGTATGTATGTATGTATGTATGTATGTATGTATGTATGTATGTATGTATGTATGTATGTATGTATGTATGTATATATATATATATATATATATATATATATATATATATATATATATATATATATATATATGTATATATATATATATATGTATATATATGTACATATATGTATATATATATATATATATATATATATATATATATATATATATATATATATATGTATATATATATATATATATATATATATGTATATATATATATGTATGTATATATATATATATGTATGTATATATATATATATATATATATATATATATGTATATATATATATGTATGTATATATATATATATGTATGTATATATATATATATATAAATATATATATATATATATATATATATATATATATATATATATATATATATATGTCGTATGACTTCCGGAGCGGAAACGGTTGGTCGAGGGCACGGATATTTTATTACAATGTTTGTAGAAAGTGCCAAGGAAATATATGACCGGAACCGTGAGACTTATGGGCCTGGCATCGAGAAGGGCGAGAAAGGACAGGAAGTTAGCCATTTCCTAAACCACAACATACATAAACTTGTGTTTCGTACGAAGGAACCTGCCCAGGAGAAATGCCCAATAACTTCTCCCCGGAAGTAGGAGGGATTCCACTTTGAACCTGGCGCTGATTTGCTAGGATTAGATCTGACTGATTTCATTGGAGAATTGGATGTTAAGCCACGCCCTGCCCCTGGGGGTATTTAAAGAGCCACCCAGGGCAGGGACAGTTAGTGAGCAGTTTGCCAGGGGCACGAATAGATCATAGACTGTGAAGTCATAGGGTGGGGGCCATGGGGCCATTGGGCCATTGGGCCATTGGGCCATTGGGCCATTTGAGGCATAGGGGCATTGAAGCGTCATTGGTTGTGTTGTACTCTAGAATAAATGTAAGTAAAGGAACTACTGCTTGTCCATTCTTGCCTTGTGACCACGTTACCTTAATTGTCCATTCTTACCTTGCACCCTTCAGGTACCAATATATAAACCACGCTACCATAATTATAAATATAGATGTACGTAGAAGGAAAAGCCCTACGTCAGTAACCCAGTCATCTTATAAAGTGTGAGTTCAAGTGGAAGTCTAAAACTCATACGTCAGCGGTGGCTTGCGGCGGAATAGCCAAAAGCCATACGTCAGTGGTGGCAGCGGTGGGATAAAAGAAACTCATACGTCAGTGGTGGCAGCGGTGGGATCATCACGCCTGGAATACATACAAAGAGACTCTCATATCAGAAGAAACCAGTGCAAAGAAAAGAAAATAAGAATGGCAAAAGCAGAAACCCAACATCTCCCAATTCAAGAAATGAGTGACGAGGCCAAACACCGGAGAATTCTCGAACTGGAGGAGCAAGTGCGGCGCCTACAAGCACGCGCCGACGCCGCTCCGTCGAGAAGGAACTTGGCCGACGCCGACGCCTCAAACATCGACGAACAGCCTGCCGCTCCGAACCCCGTGGTGACACCGGGAACGCAGCCGCCCAAGCCCCCACCCTGTGCCCTGGTTGTCAAGACGCCTCGAGTCAAGAATTCATTTTTATACCTCGACGGCGCAAATATAAAAGACAGTGAATGAACGTCCATAATTCCCGCGACCGACTTCCTGAAAATACTTGGGTCTGCGGATGAGAAGTGACGAGTGCTCAAATAGAGAATGTTATAAAACTTTGAAGGAACTATTTCTCAGATATTTCTTAGTAAGCCGAAGTGTGACCGGAGCATTGAGTGAAAATGCCCAGTACAAGAGGTATAAGTTGCCGGATCCGACCAAGAAGACGGCGATTCGACGATTTTACGCGAAGAGAAGAAGGAGAACCCTCTCCTTCCTTGCCTTCTGCCATGAAGCTCTCCAGGACAACCTCCTTAAAATAGCTAAGTACTTGTGATCTGTATCCAGTGAGTAATGGGACAATTAGTAAAAGAAATTGAGGTCGGTGGAAGCCGCCATTTTATCTTGTAGTTATGCTTTGACTCAGCCAACCCGCTTATAAGGGGTGTGGCGCTTAATAAGTTGATAAAAGTAGAATTTCTGTACCCATTACTAACATGGATAATTTGTACTAATAGCTATAAGCAGTAATAAACTCCATTTTTGTTATAATTTGAGTAATATAAAGAATTTGCGTTGGAAGTGCGTTCCATTTATTTGTATTAATGCTTAGATTGAATTTTAAGAACTCGAATGTATCGATTTTTAATTGAAAAAAATTTAATGCACGTGAAATCATTGTTACAGTCTATTAATCTCTAAAGCGTAAGAATTATAGTGAGAAATATACGTGCATCTGCTTTTGAGAGTTCATAAACCACGGGTGGTTTTCGAGAAAAGAATGCGGAAGTGACCATTCGATCTTCCAACCTCGTTATTGTGAATCTGTAGTAATTGTACTGAGCTTTGATATTTTAAAGTACGTGTAAAATCATTGTTTTATTAATTTCTTAAAGCGTAAGAAGTCGAGTGTTACGATTGCACCTGTTTTTAAGTTTTTTTTCTTTTTTTTGTTTGTTTTTATCCGGGGGAGTAATGTTTTAGCGAGAGAAAGATATAAACGACAGATCGTTCTTTTTGTGTTAGGATGAAGGAATTAATCTTACGATACGCGTGTGACATGTTTTTTTTGAAGAATAAGAAATTTCGCGATACTAGTTAGAGATGAGTTTTTTTTTAATTTCACGCTATGCAGGCGAAAGTAAGAGTAGATTAGAGTAATTTGTGCTGTCCTAGAATAGGGAAGGGTTTTCAGTGTCACCCAAACGTAGCTTCAAGGGAGTAGAGTGTTTGTTTGTTCGTTAGAATGGGACTTAGGTAGGACTGGTGAGGAGGTCTGTAACCGCACGGCTCAGCCGAGATTTCACCTTTAATCTCCTTCAGAGAGATAAGGAAAAGGGAAACCAACGCGTTGTAAATAAAAGGGAATTTTACAGAAAGGAGATGATTGACTTGAAAGTGATATGCGAGTGAGTATGAATGACTGGGGGTATAATGGGAGGGTTGCTCTAGGGGGTGAAATCGCGGAAAGCACCGTTAGGAAGCATGATTGGGGAGTCTGCGAGGATCGTTCCCCTGCTCCGCCAGGTCCTTCTGCATGCCATATCAGAGTGTATTTATGGGAGGTGATGCGCTGTTGCAATATCTAGTGAGAGATATGGATGAGAAGGTAATTCTCCACCTGCCCAGATATGGTTGAAATGCCGAGTTTGTGTTATTTTGTTTTGTCCCCTACTCCGCCGTTGAGATTATTATTCGATTTCCGAGAGATTCCAAGATAGATGTTACGTGATAAAGGACGTGAATCTATGAATGATTCTTTATTTTCTTTGCTAGCTGCAGTATATACATTAATTGTCTGAAGAGATATGTTAGATTGATAAAGTAAAACTTTGCGAGTTTTAGCCATGATAATGTTTCATCAAAATTATTTCGGCTTGGTCATAAAGAAAGAGTGAGATCTGACACGAAATGACAACGAGAATGTTACACAGCTGCATCCCGTATTTGAGAGAGCAGATATAAGTCAAATTCGAGATAGTAAAAGAAGATATATATTTTATGTTTGAATTGTTTATGTACAACTCCGTACGAGATTTTGAAGTTTAAGCAAAATGCATTCCTTACTGTTGATAATGAAATATACTTTTTGTTTTTATTATTGCATACACAGAGATAGACTTTTTATATTCTTAGATACCCGTTTTTGTTATAGTTCTTTTTGTATTGAAGAAATCTTTAAAATCTTACTTAAAGGATTCTGAAAAGATTATCCAGAGATAACCATGGTTAATCCCTATCATTTTCATGAATTTTAGATTACAATCGGGCTAATTAAAGATAATAGAGATTATTAGAGATTATTTGCTGAGTTTTAAAGTTAAAATTAATGACACTTAAGTCCTTTTTGAGAAGTTGTTACGAAAAGGATATTTGTACTTTTGTTGATAGTAGTAGGGATAGTGTCACATATGATTTTAATCAGAGTGGGTGCGCTTCGACTTAACCCTCTGATTTATAGCATGAAAAGAGAGAGATTGTCATTATAGACAAGGATGTGTATGCCGTTACAGTAAAGTCCTTATCAAGATTAAACAGAGAGGAATGGATTTATGCTTCGACAGTTTTGCAGTTGTACACTAAGTTCTTTTTGCTTTCGTTTTTTAATCAGGAATGAGAATAGCCGCTGACAATAAACATAAGACTATCGATAGTCATTGCTAACGTTATTCACGTTCATTTGTTTATTTATTATTATTAGGGATACTCTGCGACACTTTTTTATTTTCAGTACAAGTAAAAGACAGAGGCCCAGCTCAGCTGACTTGAGAGTGAAAACCGCAATGTATTTCTCTCTCTCTCTCTCTCTCTCTCTCTCTCTCTCTCTCTCTCTCTCTCCTACCTTTCGCTCGACTCTGAGCCTGACAGAGGCTCCGTTCGATGCTAAAAGAATGTAGCCGTCTTTGATTTTTTTTGTGTGTGATTTTTTCCAGCGAAGCTAGGCGATAATTGTGCCTACATTTTATTTCAGTTGATAGATTGTTGCATGCTGTTATTGCATAAATACTGATAAGATCTCGGTAGTACCGCCATTTGCCTAAAATATTTTTGCCACATGTCGCAACTGTTTAGAGAATAGATAAAACTCCCGTTGACAAATTGTGGAGCCAGCAAGTTGCCACTTATGCTATATATATATACATTGATTATGACAGCAGGAATTTGAATATTAAAGGAGACTGTGTTAGAATAAGCATCACTATGAAATATAAGTATAGAACTCTGTTCTTACTTCTGAATGCCAGTCTCCATTGTATATATATTGATATTTTTGATTTAGTATATTTATTTTTATTGTTTATTATTCTCATTTTTAGATCGTGATTATTAGTAATGTTATTATGTTGACTGATGTTGTTGCTATCTCTCCATGGCCTGTTGCTAATTATTATTTTTGAAATGAAATCAGCAGTAACTTGATGATTTGTATCTTTTAACTGAATTCATACTTGATGTTACTGTAGCCACCGCTAATAAGAATGTTTCTTTAGTGGCTTTTCTCAGCATTTAATGATTATTCTTTTTGACATTTATAGTAGAGTAATGCTATGTAGCAGCTGCTAAGTCCTAAGTATCTTGGAATAATAATCTAGTGGTGTAGACACATACCTTCCCTTACCACCCTATTCCTAGGCAGCCCCGACCTGCAAGTTCTAAAAGTCTTTAGATTTTGTCCGTCAGACAAGTCCCTAATGCCCATTGAATAGAGGTTGCAATCACTTGCAGTTGCAGGGGAGGCAAAGTATAGCCTCGATTACCAACGTGTGGCCAATGTTGGTACCCTGAAGTCATAGGGAACCTTCCTTGTACTGTAGTAGTGACAGAGGTTCAAACTTTCATCCCGCATTCTACTTCGAAGGTACGTGTGAGAGGACCGTACAGAACTAGTAACGCTGTGACGCTGCAGGTCTCCTGCGTGGGAGGTCTTAGTCAAGATCGGTCGAGGGCAGGACGAGCAAGCCAGGCTGGAAGGATTCGCGAGGTGTGGGGCCCCTTCCTGGTCCTTTTTGCTCTGCCTAACCAAGAAACAGGGTGATGGCAACAAACCTGGGCCTGTAGCGAGGACGGGCGGGGGATGTGAAAGCGTAAGAGTCCGCCGTGAGAGACCGGGGAATCGCACCTAGCAAGAATTCATGAGCAAGGGACAGAAAACGAAAGTCGTCCTAGACAGAAAACGAAAGTCGTCCTAGACAGAAAACGAAAGTCATCCTAGACAGAAAACGAAAGTCGTCCTAGACAGAAAACGAAAGTCGTCCTAGACAGAAAACGAAAGTCGTCCTAGACAGAGAAATTTAAAAGTCGTCCTAAGACAGGGAGAGGACAGTCCTAAAAGAATAAAAATTTTAAAACTACTTTAAAAAAAAACCAGGTAATCTTGATGAAATCCCAGAAACAAGGAGATCCCCGTACGAGTCATAACGGTAGTAAAAAGAGAGGAAAAGAAACGCAGAAATATTTTAAAATATTTTAAATAATACCTTTAAAAGCCACGTAAATGAGAAAGAAAAATGATCCCTATACATGTCCGAACTTTAGCGAAAAGAGAAAGAAGGGTATTTTAAAAAAAAAAAAAAAGAAAAAAAAAGGGGGAGACAAAATATTTTTATTTTTGTTTATTTTTTTTGTTTTGCTAGCTTTAAGAAAATTTTAAGCGCAAACTCAGAGTCTCCCTTAAATATAGTGTTGAGTAAGTGCCATTGATAAAGTGTAAAATGAGAACTAAGACTAATAAGTTATTTTCTGCTTAAATAATATTAGTGTTTTGTTTTAGCATTCTTATTATTTGAATTATGATTTAATCCTTAGATTCATTGAGTTTTTATGTTAAATGGTCTCTGAATAGTAATTGCATATAAAAACCGATAAATATTTTGACTTTACACACAGTCAAACATGTTTTGTTTCAGGAGTAGTTTTTAAGGCTTAATTTTAAGACAAATCAATGCCCCTAATAATGATAGGAATAGAATTTATGAAGGTAGGGTCTCTTATAGAAATTACTGTTGATGTTATAATCTATTGCATTTTACCTGTTTATACAAGCTAATACTCTACTTAATTGTTTGATAATGTTCTAAATGAGTCATGATCTTACTGTACTTAACTCAATTTTGCCTTTTAAAACGAGAGAAGTAGATAAATTAATGTTTTGATTTAAACTGACTTTTTGATCTTAATTAATGTTTAATATTAGTTTCACACTGGAATTATGTTGTTTTCAGGTATAAGAATATGTTTGTATTTCAGATTTCCAACAAGGACATAGACCCTGCATGCTCTAGTTGTCTGTAAAGGTACTCTATATATGTTATGTTTGTGTAATTCGCATAGGAATTCTTAGAAAATAGCTTAAATAATTCGGCCCCATTTCTATTGTAAACTAATGTTAGCTAGGATATGTCCAAGAGCTCCCGGAAAAACTAGTCCATGCTTCGACTGAAATAAGAGATATTTCAGTTTTGGTTGGGAGGGATGTCGTATGACTTCCGGAGCGGAAACGGTTGGTCGAGGGCACGGATATTTTATTACAATGTTTGTAGAAAGTGCCAAGGAAATATATGACCGGAACCGTGAGACTTATGGGCCTGGCATCGAGAAGGGCGAGAAAGGACAGGAAGTTAGCCATTTCCTAAACCACAACATACATAAACTTGTGTTTCGTACGAAGGAACCTGCCCAGGAGAAATGCCCAATAACTTCTCCCCGGAAGTAGGAGGGATTCCACTTTGAACCTGGCGCTGATTTGCTAGGATTAGATCTGACTGATTTCATTGGAGAATTGGATGTTAAGCCACGCCCTGCCCCTGGGGGTATTTAAAGAGCCACCCAGGGCAGGGACAGTTAGTGAGCAGTTTGCCAGGGGCACGAATAGATCATAGACTGTGAAGTCATAGGGTGGGGGCCATGGGGCCATTGGGCCATTGGGCCATTGGGCCATTGGGCCATTTGAGGCATAGGGGCATTGAAGCGTCATTGGTTGTGTTGTACTCTAGAATAAATGTAAGTAAAGGAACTACTGCTTGTCCATTCTTGCCTTGTGACCACGTTACCTTAATTGTCCATTCTTACCTTGCACCCTTCAGGTACCAATATATAAACCACGCTACCATAATTATAAATATAGATGTACGTAGAAGGAAAAGCCCTACGTCAGTAACCCAGTCATCTTATAAAGTGTGAGTTCAAGTGGAAGTCTAAAACTCATACGTCAGCGGTGGCTTGCGGCGGAATAGCCAAAAGCCATACGTCATATATATATATATATATAGAAAGAGAGAGAGAGAGAGAGAGAGAGAGAGAGTGTGCTCGTATGTACAGAACCATAAATAATGAGTTCAGTTATGTAATTTATGGTGTATAATATATTTCTTGTCCTGTTGCTTTGGGGGAGGTATTCATTGCGTACTGTATGGGTTAAGACTATACACGCACACACACCCATCCAAGGATTTGTAATGACTTACTTGATTTGGCTTTTTCGTAGGAATCTTGAAGGAAGGATAGCATGGTGTTCTTTCCCCCGATGACTCTGATATATCACAGCTTTGAACTATACAAACGGAACACTACGATAACTAAATAGACTTGCACACAACCATGCATGCGCAAAATCGGTAACATACAGACCCTAAACACGTCTGCAAATTAATCTTGCAATCATCCACACATTCGAGCAACCATAGTTAAAAGTATAACAAAGACCGAGAGAATGAAAAAAAACTGATATCCGAGAGTATTAAAAAGATATAAATTAACGCGTTCGACTGATTCACGAAGATGGTTTTCCCTGTAAAAATAACTGTGGGTGATTTTGATAAGTGATGATAAAAGTTAAATGATGACTATTTTTTATGGGAGGTATTGATGCACTATCAGCTGTAACACTCTACCGCAGGTTGCTGTTTGGCAAACTGCTGCCCTAACAGTATGGTAACAAGATAGCTAAAGAATGGCTAACACGACCATGCCTTGACAGAAAGCTGGTAGTGTTATGTGTGCATGCCATCCTGTCTGGGAATTTAAATAAATCTCCCATAAAATATACCAAAAACATTGCTTGATTATGTAAAATTATGGAGCTAATTTCCCCACAACAGAAGAAAAAACACCGAGACTGAAAACAAGTTCTAACTAATGTAAAATCAATTCTACTATAATTTAGATAATAATAAAAAATAAACGTGTGCAATCACTAAGAAGATTAGGTCAGATTTTCTTCTAAAATAAAAGGCAGAAATATTGAAATAACAATCATAACCTTCCACGCTAATCTCTCGAGCCCTACTAACAGCTAGCTTTTAAAAACATACCGTATTTATCAAGTTTTCAGCCTATTCATCCACGCACGCACACAGTGAACACAGATAGACTCGTCACGGGAACAAAATGTGGAGTTGGTTTTGTTGGTAGACTAATGACTCAGGACGATATCCTCCGTGCATGGCCAACACCGGTTTAAGATGGAATATGAAACTTAGTCAAGATTTAGAATTCCTGCCCAAACCAGATATATTTTTGGGCTTCATGGAGATTTAGAAGAAAGTAGCGATATTAATTTAACGAAAAAGCTCTTACGTACAAGATTTAGAAATTATAGGATATCATAATAGGATTGAATCTATGTAATTCACCATGTAGTAGGTTGGCCCATGGCACAACCGCCCGTTGCGATACTACAGATGAAGGGTCTTGTGGACTTGAATAAGACTGTCCAGGACAATTCGATGTTAAGTCTTCCTTCAGTTACGGTTCTCTTTCTATACGTACATCAACACCGATTATTCTTGAATATTCGTTACACATCTCTTATTATCCCTTCACATCTGACAAATCACAATACTCCCCATCTGTTTCTCTATGTTTTCTCCGTGCCCAGGCCCCATGAGGGTAGATTTTTGTTTTTTTTTTGCCCGTCCTGGTGTCACAATCATAAAAAAAAAAACTAGTAGGTGAGTCTGTTTATATGGTGGCATCAATACATATTCTTGATTTCCTGAACTTCTGAAGAAGTTGCTGGAGACTACAAGTGTTTACTTGTGTTTCTGGTGGTCACTCTTTGCTCTCAGAGATGTAAATCTTTGGAGTAGAAAGGTGCAGAATTGCCATCTGCAGTTCTGAGACCCGTATAAGTCCCAGTTTTCTCTGTTTATAACCTCTGTTGCTCAGCAGATTAAGTTGTGGACTCCTGTTCTACAGGTTCCAGGTTCGATTCCCGACGGTAGGAGGTAAATATTTGGAATTAAATGCGTGATTGCATTATAATTTATTATTATTATTACTATTATTATTATTATTATTATTATTAGTAGTAGTAGTAGTAGTAGTTAGTAGCAGTAGCAATACGCACTCGTCGTTTACTGCAGAACTGGTTTGTGACTAGGCGTGATTTGTGGTTGGACTGAGATTGGGAGCTGGCTCACTGTGATGGTGGTAGTATCAGTATTAGAGGCAACACCGGGTATCTTTCATATTATCGGTTATCACCACTAGATATCACCCCCGAATGCATAAAGCGCGATGGGATAATTTCCCCTTGGATAAATACCCCTTGGACAATTCCCCTTAACTTCTAATTCAAAACGGGACAATTTCTCCAAGAGAAGATGATTTGTTTTACGTCAAGGACTCCCTTTTCTATTAAGGGCTTGGAGGGTGCCTTCCTGCTATGGACTTTGGTTTTGGCAAGTGCGATCGGTACCCTGAGTGAATGCCCTTTCTAATTATAGACCGTGGCGGGCCTCGAACCCACGACCTGGCAAGTCTAAGTCGCGGAAGTTACCACTCGGGATAGTAAAGCGAAATTTATCATATGATTAAAAGAATAATGAATGAAAAAAAATTATGAACAGTTTATTATTTCATACTTGGATAGGCTAACTTAGATTATGAGAGGTAAGGGGCAGTTGTCTTACGGGACAAGTTGTCCAAAGGGTTAATCATCCTAAGAGGCAATTGTCCTATGGGGAAATTGTCCTAAGGGTAGTTGCCCTACCTACCACAGCTTCAGTGTGGCTTCTGTAATATACGAGTATAATGTTGGTAGGTGTGGTAGAAGTTGGAATGCTTGAGTCTCATGGTAGAAAAGGAGCGAACATTGATTTTCTAAACCAGGTCAGTATATGCACACTTTTGCAAACATGTCTCGGGGTAATATGCTTCGCACAGATCTCTAATTATATATATATATATATATATATATATATATATATATATATATATATATATATATATATATATATATATATATATATATATATATATATATATATATACTCCAAATGAGCATTTTGCTTCTCTCAGAATATAGTTTGACACTAGTATAGTATATTGTTTTATGCCCTTGTGTGGTTGACTTTTGTCATAGGGGATGGGTCTCTTGGTGAATTAACCTGTGCTTTGACTCGGCCACCCCTCTTATCATTGTGTATTGTCCTGACAACTCAGTGTTTACATCTTGTCTACGTAGACCTTTCAGTCATTTGAAGTTTTTCACTTCTGTTTAAACTTTTATAGGCATAAAATTAAAATTATTCGACTGATTCCTCAAATAGAGGGAGAGAGTATTGGTAGCTAATATTTGCACTGATACATTATATGTATACTCGCCACCTGCTTTTGGAGTGCAGATCACAAGGTTATAACGATGAAACACGTGATCACGTGATCTTGGTTCTTGGGTCAGTGAACCGTCGTAGAGAGAGAAAAGTAGCTGTACCTAGCTTCGGATGATGATGATGATAATAATAATAATAATAATAACAATAATAATAATAATAATGTTGTTTTTGCAACAAAAAAGAAAATACATCATAATTAATAAATTACAACCTCCGTGAAATCTACTAAAAACTAACAAAATGTGCTATTAACATTATATCAATAAACTTTAATCTCCAGAAGAACGCTGATATGATCTTTTCATTATCGATATGAATGAAGTCAGGCTGTTTATTATATTCATAGCTTATCGTTTCGCAGACTTTCGCGATGTTTAGTTTTGCTACAGTCTCAGTTAAAGTTGTTCACAGATTGTCGTTTAACCTAACGAATCTAACCTAACCTAACGGAATATGTTTATTCTTGCTTCTCTGTTTCCAGCAAATAGATGGCCTATTGACTCCCCGTGGCTCTCCTTAACTAAGGAAACCAACAAACAATTTAACTACGAATGTTTTGTCGAAATGAACTCTTGTTTATTCATATTATTAACCGGGGTTAATTCTGCATTCCTTAGCAAGCACAAAAGAATATCTTAAATATATCCTTCAGTGATTTAAAACACCAAAAAGGCATAAACATATTTTGCAAATATGAAAAAATATCAAGCAGGTTTCTCCTGAAGGCATAAAGACAATAGGCCTACTTCCTATAATCCAAAGCGTGATTACCAGTGGTTTTACACGTGATAATCATCTTACAGAATGGAAATATTGTTTGTTATTCGCCAGTGAGAGAAATGGTCAAGACTTAGATTCCTTGAATAGATGCTCTTATTGATCATTTTTATAAAATCAAATTTATGGCATTGAAACTAGGGAGATTTTAACTGTTTGTCTTGTATTTATGAAGTAACGTTGTATTTTTTTTCTGAGAGAAAAAGAACACCTCTGGCTTGCTAGATCTATTTTGGCTTATCTTGCTTCACGGCTCCTTCAGTATATTATATATATGGAGAGACCTCCAAAGATGGCTTCCCTCCACCAGAGGATACCGCTTTATGTCACAATCAGTCCCCATCAAATGTAGGTGGACACGGACAGACCCACATTGAAGCGGGGGATTAAGGCTGGATGCCCACTCGAATGGAGGTGGACAAGAACAGAGACACGTTGAAGCCGGGGGATTAAGGCTGGAATCCCTTCCTAACTTCTTTCTTCACCTATTATATCCATATTATTCATGCAGGACCCATAGATAATTGGTTTCCGAGTTTCTTCATTCGAATGGGATGGACACAAACACATTGGAGCTGGGGATTGAAGCAGGATGTCATGCCTAACGCCCCGCGGCAGGATCGAACCCGCCTTAGGTATATTACTTCTCAACTCGAGCGCTTTTCCACTGATGTACCACAGCTCCTTTGAGAGAGAGGATACTTACGTTCAATTTGCGCAGCATAAAGCAATGACAGAGCAGTCATCGTGGCTCAAGCGGTACCGTCCGCGACTCTGAGGTATCAGGTCGAGGGCTCGCGGCCCGTCACGGTCTGAGGTTAGCAAGGGCATGCACTCAGGGTAATGATTACATCTGCCAAAACAAGTCCTTCGCAAGGAGGCAGCCGTCCTAACCCTTGTAGAAAAGGGAGTCCGTGGCGTAAAACCGGAACATAAAGCGATTACAGACCGACGTGGAAGCCGCTGTAGCTCAGTGGTAAGGAACACGAATCGGAAAGCGACTATTGCAGTACGATACCACCACGGGGCGTGGGGGAGTGCCTTCAACTTTGATTCCCCAGCTCCAACATGTCTGTGTCCGCCCCAGTCCGAATGGGGGTCTTTTTGTGACGTATAAAGCTGAGTAACTTATGATCGAGGCACTTACAATTCCTTCCTCCTTGAAATACCCACTGCACCAATACTTTTGTTACGGTTGATGCTACCATGCTAGCTTATTCTAGAGACTATATACGAGTCTGTATGAATCTAAGCCGTTGTATACGTCACAATTATTCCCCATTTGGATGGGGGTGGACGCAAATTAAGCATATTGATAAAAGTGACTAAAGTCTCTCTCTCTCTCTCTCTCTCTCTCTCTCTCTCTCTCTCTCTCTCTCTCTCTCTCTCTCTCTCTCTCTCTCTCTCTCTCTCTCTCTCTCTCTCTCTCTCTCTCTCTCTCTTATGTGTACTGAGTTAGCTAGCCGTTCATTAGCTCAGAACACATATACGAAACTTTATCATCAAGAACAGTGTGTAGAATTCCAGCTTTGGATCAATATTATTATAACGGAATTTGTATTTTAGAATTATATATATATATATATATATATATATATATATATATATATATAATATATATATCTACCTACCTTGCCTGTTTCCCCCTTTAATTGGGGTTTAGCCGACATAAAAAAAAAGAAAACAAGGGCATTACTGCTGGCTAGTACAGTGGTAACGCGCTGGCTTCGCATTCACGAGGTCGAAAGATCGGTCCCCGTCCAAGACCGAGAGTTTAAGCTGTTTACTGGCAGGAACTGCTGTGGTTGGACATCACAGTGGGGGGTTGGGGCTTGCCCTGGCTGACGAATACCCATTGTAATGAAATGGAAATAAAGTTTAAAAAACTCTCTCTCTCTCTCTCTCTCTCTCTCTCTCTATATATATATATATATATATATATATATATATATATATATATATATATATATGAATCATTTTTTACCCCGACCGGGACTCGAACCTAGGACTTTATGATCACTAAGTCAAGGCGCTACCACTACACCACAGAAGGTTAAAAAGAATCTAACCGTATAGCTTATATCTGCTATACTTAGGAATGAACGCATTCTAACTGAATGCCACTATGTTCATATTACAGATTCCCCAACCTCACTCGTGGCTTCATTGTTGCATTTAATTCAATTCCCAATCTCATTCGGGCCATGAAATTATCAAATAAGCACATTACATATGTGAAAACATGAAGTTAGAATGCGTTCATTCCTAAGTATAGCAGATACAAGCTATAAGGTTAGATTCCTTTTAACCTTCTGTGGTGTAGTGGTAGCGCCTTGACTTAGTAATCATAAGTCCTAGGTTCGAGTCCCGGTCGGGGTAAAAAAATGATTCATCTATTCACATATGTAATGTGCTTATTTGATAATTTCATGGCTCGAATGAGATTGGGAATTGAATTAAATGCTAAAATGAAGCCACGAGTGAGGTTGGGGAATCTGTAATATGAACATAGTGGCATTCAGTTAGAATGCGTTCATTCCTAAGTATAGCATATATAAGCTATAAGGTTAGATTCCTTTTAACCTTCTGTGGTGTAGTGGTAGCGCCTTGACTTAGTAATCATAAGTCCTAGGTTCGAGTCCCGGTCGGGGTAAAAAAATGATTCATGTTTTCACATATGTAATGTGCTTATTTGATAATTTCATGGCTCGAATGAGATTGGGAATTGAATTAAATGCTAAAATGAAGCCACGAGTGAGGTTATGGAATCTGTAATATGAACATAGTGGCATTCAGTTAGAATGCGTTCATTCCTAAGTATAGCAGATATAAGCTATAAGGTTAGATTCCTTTTAACCTTCTGTGGTGTAGTGGTAGCGCCTTGACTTAGTAATCATAAGTCCTAGGTTCGAGTCCCGGTCGGGGTAAAAAATGATTCATGTTTTCACATATGTAATGTGCTTATTTGATAATTTCATGGCCCGAATGAGATTGGGAATTGAATTAAATGCTAAAATGAAGCCACGAGTGAGGTTGGGGAATCTGTAATATGAACATAGTGGCATTCAGTTAGAATGCGTTCATTCCTAAGTATAGCAGATATAAGCTATAAGGTTAGATTCCTTTTAACCTTCTGTGGTGTAGTGGTAGCGCCTTGACTTAGTAATCATAAGTCTTAGGTTCAAGTCCCGGTCGGGGTAAAAAATGATTCATGTTTTCACATATGTAATGTGCTTATTTGATATATATATATATATATATATATATATATATATATATATATATATATATATATATAATATATATATATATATATATATATATATATATATATATATATATATATATATATATATATATATATATATATATATATATATATATATATATATATATATATATATATATATATATATATATATATATATATATATATATATATATATATATATATATATATATATATATATATATATATATATATATATATAATATATATATATATATATATATATATATATATATATATATATATAATATATATATATATATATATATATATATATATATATATATATATATATATATATATATATATATATATATATTTACTCACACGTACACGTTCTCTCTTCTTTCTTTTTACAGGTGCAGTACATAATACTTTGTGTGCAATGATCAGCTGATTCGTTCGAACACAGATAGATGATCAGACATATTTTATTCAAAATAAATGTTATTTTCGTCATTAATACACGTCCAGTATTATAAAAATATACTGTACTTAAAAATCGTATGAAATATCAGTATGAATATTCGGCAACGTAAGTGGTATTTATTGTAAGACGAAATAAATATTTAGGATTTTAGTTCACGTTTCGAACACCAGTAGTAGACAATATCAACAAAAGTCATGATGGAGTTAAGGTGGAGTTGTGTGTGTTTTTCTCTCGCCGTTTTGTTGTCGTTTATTCATCAGGTATGTTGAAATAGTGTCTATTGCGAGATATTAGTGTGAACTTCATGAAGGAAAGTTTTATATTATTGTGTTTGTTGTCCAATAAGTGTTTGTTATAGTGTTTTTATCACAGCCAAAAGTGTGTCATAGTCGTCAGCACCATGTCATTTATTGAATTTCCTGTCTGGGTGTGAATAAGTAGCTCAGATGAATATTGCATCATTTTTTAGCTTCACACCCAAACGAGTTGATAAACCATTAAAAATATCAGAAACAACCATAAATCTGTTTCAATTGTCAACACGTTTCATAACTATGGATGAATTAGCCAAACTTACCTGGTATTCTAATACGTTCGTGAAATTTTTTTCTTTCCTGGTGGCCTGAGAGTAGATATTTACCATATGTTGTCGATAATTTCAATAAATCTTACTAATAGGACACTCTATCATATATGCACTGTATGTATTATATCTAATTTACTTAACCCCCCAAAGAGGGGCAAGAATACCTCCGTATTCCCTTATGTATCAAAAAAGACAACTAAATGAGGTGGGATGAGGGGACTAGATCTCCCCTCGTTTGTTTTTCCCGTCCGCAAAGAGTCTAAAGTTTTATAGTTTGACTCGGTCGCCACTATTAAGGGAGGTTATAGCTTTTTTATATAGGTAGATTTTATTATGTTACTGAAATTAGTTATAGCCACAACTGGGAAACTGTGGGTGTGCATGGGCACTGGGCAGGCAGTCACTACCTAAGCTAGCATCCTATCCTAACCTAACCTCAGTGTGCAGACATTTAGTATATGGTAAATGATTAATTGGATCTTGTAAAGCAGAGTAACCCCAGAGTGCTGTAGGGTTATTCGTATATACAGGGCAAGTCATCTAACCTAACTGGTTGAAGCTTGTTGTGGGTGTGGAATTTAACATTAACCAAGAGTAGATATATAAACTTTATTTGCAAAAGTTTAGTCACACCAAGAGGCCTGTTGTTTTGGTTTTACATCACGAACTCCCTTTTTAACTAAGGGCTAGGACGGTTGCCTTCTTGCGAAGGACTTGTTTTGGCAGATGTAATCGTTACCCTGAATGTATGCCCTTACTAACCTCAGTCTGTGATGGAACGCGAACCCTCGACCTGCCGCCTCAGAGTCACAGACGCTACCATTTTGCCATGGAGACTACTACCAAGAGGCCTGTACTTTCAAGCAAATCCTCAATGACCAATTTGTTTCCCAAATTGTATCTTTTTTTTGTTATCTTTTTGTTTTATATTTATGATATCTAAGTGACTCCATTATTCCCATATTAAAAAACTTGAACCTTACAGATAGCTCATTTAATTTTTTTTATTTTATTTTTTTTACAGATACTGCATGTACATTCACAGTATTTTGAATTATAAAATCAGAAACTGTATTGACTTGTTCTTTTCAGGTTGTCGGTGATGTTCCTATTTGTGGAATCCTCAGTACTCGGTCAAATGTATCCAGTGAGGAATCAGACAAGTATTGTATATACTTCTACAGACAGATAACCAGCCTTGCCGGCGATGATAGTAGTGCGGTATGTCTCTATATTATATTTTGTTGTAGTTTTACTTATTATAAGTATACGTAAGATAATCCCTCCTCGTTTTAGTTAAGACTCAAAACATTAATGTCATGAAGGTTAGGAGATTAAATAGACTCTCTTATTGACTTTTATTTTCTTTTTAGCTACTATTGTATTATTTTACCTCCAGGAATTTAAAACAATTATTAGAAGTGGATAATTTTTGAACCAAACTTTGTTGCTTTAATTACATTATTGATTAAGTTTCTTTGTGGTTTTAAGTTTTTCATTTTGATAGCAAGTAATGATTCCCACTTGCTCTGTGGGTGTTCCAAGCAGTGTGTTTGGTGGGAATTGTGGCAACCTTTTATCCCCAAAGAGCTGCGAGGAGTGTTCGAGGCATGTATGGATTCTGGTGAAAGTGTGTGCTTTGACTCGCCCACCCCCTTACAACCTGGATGTGGCCATTGTAAATAATGATTATTTCCTGTATTTATTACATTCCAGGATTATTTTCAAATTTCTGATGCACTTGAGTGGAATATATGTAATGAAACCGAACCTCCCCCAGAAGTTGATATAGAAAATCGGTTGATCTTTGTTTCGTCAGAGAACAATTGCACCATTATAGAACGTGCAAGTAGAGTACAGGTAAATATTCATTCTCTCTCTCTCTCTCTCTCTCTCTCTCTCTCTCTCTCTCTCTCTCTCTCTCTCTCTCTCTCTCTCTCTCTCTCTCTCTCTCTCTCTCTCTTTGTGTCGGTCATAATCTCTGTGATTGAACTCTCCTCTAGAGATTTAAATGTTTTCCATTATGACTTGAGCTTAAAAAAGAAATTTGGCTAACTTATAAAGTTTTAAATTTTTTTTTACTTGGTAAGTAATTTTGCCAAGGTATATAACAATATTTTTTTAACTTTCAGAAATTAGGGGGTGCTGGAACGTTGATTGTGGAGGACAAGTTGAGGGCCTTTGAACAAAATGATACCAATTACAATTTTACTCTAGGATTTATTGGAAATTCAAGTTACTTTAAAATAATGGTAAGCATCACCTCTTTTTGTAAATGAGGAGAAATTTTTTACATATAATTTGTGTGTTTTGTCCACTCCCATTCGAATTGGGACTTTGCGTGACACATAAAATCGTCTGTGTGTTGTAAGAGGCTCTAAAAAAGTTCGAGGCTGACAATTTCTATGTGCCACTGTTAATCCCCATAGGATTCGGGGTAGACACAGACAGGTTTCAGCTGGGGAATAGATGCTGAATGCTGCAGTATAAATGTTAAAAAATTCCAAGACTGTCAGTCTATGTGAAAAACATGCTGCATTAATTTATGTCATAGTAGTAGCACCATGCCAAATTCAGAGTGACACTATTTTTTTGGCACTTTGTCATCTCTGTAATATGGCATTACATAGATATAGATATGTTTATATGAGGATTTTTGAAATCATTGGCGTGAAATTGGGTTAATAGCAGTATATTTTTATTAGTCGAGAATAAATATTATTATTGGCTAAAAATGTTTAGTTATTGGCATAAGAATTATGATTAATGATTTAAAAGAAGTTTGGTTATTGACTTAAAAGATCGTGATTTGTAGGTTATGAATGCATGAAGTAATCAATTGATCATTGGGTAAATAAATATCTTCATTATTGGCTTAAATTACATACATATAAGTCTGAGGAACACTGCTTGTAAGTCCTGTAGTTATGTATTTTTTATTGTTTTAGGAAGTTGATACTGTAACCCTATAAATGAGGCTTCAATAGTATTTTGTTTATTGAAAAAATATTGACTTTTATTAAGTATATTGCATTGAAATAGCACGTACTGAGATGTCTCGCTTTTTCAGCTATGAATCCCTAAGTTTTATAGTGTTGTTGTTTTTGTTTACTGTTTTATTTGTTGCTGTTGATTCCCATTCAAATGGGGATGGACACAGATAGGCTAGAGCTGGGAGTTTAAGGAGGAATGCCCTTCCTTACAATTTATAAGAAGTGACCAAAATGGATAACAAGATGATGAAAGAAAACGAATTCAATGTGCGTAGTCTGTGCAAATCGTGCACAACAACAACTTAAAATGTTAATAGTTAAAGGAAATGACAACGTTCTATATAACAACCAACATAGAAGGATTGTACAGAATGGAGGTGACAATTCCACCTTCCTTGAAATTTTATTTTTCTTTAGCTTAGTCTGTGACATACAAAGATGGGCAGGACACATTATTGTTCATCTATTTAGTTCTTTAGTTTCTGTTGTTGCTACCCAGCTAGTTTTTCCCTGGGTATTGCATCTCTAATTGTGATTGTAAGTATAGTATTCTAAAAATTCACAGTTTGCATCCAAGAAAAACCTGTTTAGTTGCTTGTTTATCAGTTAAGTCTATTTGATTTTTTACTTCCTCTCTGTGGACAGCACTGACAAAAAAGGGCTGTTGTGCTCTTTGTTGAAAATAAATATTTTGGGAGAACATTTTTACTACCAAGCTCAATAGAAGAACAAAGATTCCCCAAACTTGATTGTCCTTATGTACTGTACATGTTTTTCAAAGCCTGATGACATAGGTGATTGATTGTGTTAGAAATCTGATTTATATATTCTGATCTGTTCAAATGCTTTATGTATGGTGCTACTCTCATTACTGTATGTAATATGCAGATGTCTCTCATCTATTGTATTTGATTGGTTCCCCCGCTTCCCGTGCAAGTCAAAGATCGCCTACAATCAAAACTTATATATAAGTGTCTATACTCATTATGTTATGTACTTTCGACCTCCTTTATTCTCTGAATTATGCCTAAACTGTATTTAAGATTTATGTAATAATGTTTTTATTTACATTAACACACTACAGTAGTTGTTGTAATAGTGACAACCAGTAAGTATACACTGTATGTATATATTAAAGGTTATTTTTGGTTGTTTTAAAATTTCTTTTATAGTTCAAAAATACAGGAGAAATTGGAATATTGAATGTTTTCTTATTTCCAGGAAACAGCAAGTAACGAGACAACAGCTGGAATGTACTCGCCCAAAGATTCTCCCCTTCATATCAGTTTGATTATTATTTGGATTTTAGCTGTCTTCTCTGTCTCAGTCGGAGCATTCTGGTCTGGCATTGTGCGGCATAAGTTGTAAGTACTGTATATGTTCGTTAGTTTTGAGAATGCTGTTATTTGCTGATTTATGCATCAGTATTATGCCCCAGACATATTGGGGCTCTAAGTGGGCTCGATCGCAGGTCTGTCACATCTGGAGTCGAGTGCTACAACCGCAGTGCTATTTGAAGATGAAGAATAGCACAGATTTACTTATTGTCTTTTGATTATTCATGGAGGTTTACCTTGTTGTTTATTGATAGAAAGGTTTTTAATTATTGTTAACTTTAATATGATGTTAAGCAGTCATTTGACTGCTGGCCATAGGTATTAGGTATGAAAAAAGTAAAAATTTTTGATGTAATGTCATGCTCTTTATTTGCTGACTTGATAGTTGAAAAAAATTAGTAAATTTTTCTAATTATTGTTGAGAGTAAATTTTCCTGCAGTAAACTTGGCAAAATTATTTGTGGTCAGTTTTTCCTAAATATCTTTATGAAATTCATTATCACGGTATCTGTCAAGGATGTCGGTCTTGCAAAATGATGTACTCGTGAATATGTATTTTACATCTGTATTGTCTTTTATAATAAAAGAATAATACTTTGCTAACTGAGGTGCAATATGTTGATATAATCAATTTTCATATATATTTGAATGACTGAGGTACCGTATGTTTATATACTTTATGTTCATATCAGGTATTTGATTAACTGAGGTAGCATTTATTGATGTAATCATATTTTTATATTAGATATATGAGTAACTGAGGAGCCATATCTTAATATCTTTTTTCGTATCAGGTATTTGAGTAACTGTGTATTAGATATTTGAGTAACTGAGGGGACAGTATTATTATATAATTTATTGTCAGGTATAGGAGTAACTGAGGTGCCATATGTTTATAAAGTCACTTTTCTTATCAGGTACTTGAGTGAACAGTGTTCTGGTGTAGAGTACGAAGGAGGCGCAGATCGTCCCCAAGAGCCTGTCCTTCCTCGTGAGGAAACTTCCATGAACTTGTCCGCTAAAAGCATTCTTATATTTGTGGTTCTCATGTGTACTATGCTCCTATTACTCTACTTCCTCTATGATTATTTAGGTGAGTTTTCGTATGTTTTCTTTGTCATAAGAGATGCTATAGACTGGTGAAGACATCAAGGTGTAATGTTACCATAAAAAAGAAGTAAATTTTTTTTGCCTTTTTATGGGTCACTATTCATCCCCATTTGAATAGGGGTGGACACAGATAGGTTGGAACTTGGAATTATGGGCTCGAATGTTGGTTTTTACTTCCCAAGTCGAGTCACTGTGGCATGCCCATCCAAAACCTTTGCAGCTTAAAAGCAAAAAAATATAATTTATATAACTATTGTATTGATTGTGATTATTTTGGGCTGGGGTTCCTCAGTGGTAGAGCGCAAGTTGGGAAGTGACAGTCCTGATATTAGAGAGTCTGATCTAGCTTTGGGGTGGTAGGAATTGTATCCAGCTACAATCCCCCCATAGTTCCAATCTGGCTGTGTCCTGAATTGGCTCTGATTGTTTTTCATAGAACTGCAAAAAAGGAAAAAAAAATTATATCGTTTTTTATTTGCAGTGTATATGATTATGGGCATGTTTTGCATTGCATCTGGTGCAGCTATGTTTTCCTGTCTTGAACCTATCGTTTCCAAAATTCCTTGTGGAACTTGCAGGTTTGTATGAAGAATTGTTGGATCGTGTAAAAATTAGTAACTTAACCCCATGTTAAATAACCCTGTAGAGTAACATGAGAAAATGGACAACCTCAAGAATTACCTTGTAACAATCAGTAGCTTCGGTTAGGTTAAATAGTAACCCTGGGATTACTTGACTCCCTAATACTGAAACATCAATGGGACTGAAAACTAATTTTCTTTCTCTTTTCAGGACTCCATACTTCAACATTTACATTGTCCGCGGAACACTAGAACTTCGTCAGATCTTGCTTTTGCTATTTTCCTTTGGTTTATCTATCACATGGATTGTATTGAGGAAACAGCCATGGTCGTGGATACTTCAGGATATTCTGGGAATTACTTTTAGGTTTGTATAAGTTTATTTATACTTTTTTTCTAAGGCTGTGTTATTTTGGAACTATGCTTACCCTGTGAGTGTTCTCAGGTCGTAGGTTTCTTCCAGATTTTCCAGATTACATTTTTTAATGGAGTCCAGATGTGACCCATTCAGTGTGCAGGTAGAAAGGATAATAGATCATTGTATAGTATCATGGTATAATTTAGGCTTGACAACATTTTTAGAAAAATAATAGTGAAAGATAATTACTTTCGTCATGGTATACTGCATTTGCTGTATTCTCCAGCTCTTTATTTTTTCCATAGCAGTGTACGAGGCAATACCATTGTTTGGAAGAAAAGTATGCATTTTAATAGTTTATTTCTAGTTCTATCAAACACACCTTTAATAGTGATGCTCTTTAAGTTTCATATTTTTCCCTGATTTTTTTTATTATTAGTCACTTGTGCTTGGTAATCCATATAGGTTTTTAATGTGTTCATATATTTTTTTGTGTAGTTGTCTGCCTTATAACTATGGTGGGATAAGGATGGTTGAAGAAACTTTTTTACTTCTTGTAAAATGGCTTATCTTAAGCTTATTAGCATATAAACTGATGACTTTATGTTTCACAGTTAGTTCCCATTCGAATGGGAGTTACACAGACTTGTTGGAGCTATCAGGGGGATTAAGGCTGGATGCCATTCTTAATGTCATTCACTAGGATCGAACCCACTTTAGTCGTCTTTCAACTTTCGCATTCTACCACTGACCTGCTACTAATGACATAGAATTCAAAATAAGCACTGATAATTTGAATATACCCTTGATGAAATTTGCATAACATAAAAACATCTTTATAACTATCACCTTAGTAATAATATTGGAAGTAATTTATAACTCTGTCTTTTTTGCAGTATTAACGTGTTGAGAGTGATTCGTCTGCCTAGCTTGAAGATATGCACAATATTACTGAGTGGGCTTGTAATCTATGATATATTTTTTGTCTTCATCACCCCACTCATCACATCAGTAAGTCAAAGTTTTTTTTTAATTACAAAAACCGAATTTTCGTTTACTTTATATCAGTAGCTTGTGATACAGTATCCAGATCAGTGAGTAAAGCACTTAGCAGTTGATGGGAGGAAAGGATTTAATTTTCCTCCTTATTGAAGGCTGTAATAAAACTATTTTTCATTTCATGATTGCCTCCTTTTGTAGGGTCAATTGAATTTGAATACCGTATCGGAAATGTATTTTATGTTGTTGCACTTGGTTCCTTAATGTTTTCAGAACTATATCAAATGCTAAAGGAGTGTTATGGATATTTTCATCGATGTTGGTTAAATTTTTATATACTGTACCGTAATTACCAATCTTGAGCCATTACTGATATCTATATTAGAATGTCTCCTATGTGTTAGAATTTGTAACTTGCTGAAATGATTTTGTGTTCTTTTTAGCTCTTAAAATTAGTGTCATAGATCTTTAATCTCAATTAAGTTGTGGTTTTATATAGCAAAGAATTTCTTTGAAAATATATGTAAAAATTTATCTCTAAAAGAGATTCAGAGAAATTGATCATGGTATGTTATCTTTACTTATCTGGTTTTATAGAGCAAAGAATTACTACTAAAAGCTTTTGAAGAAATTAATCATCATATGACTTATCCTTCGTTTACATTTCGTCCACAGGATGGGAAGAGCATTATGGTAGAAGTAGCCAAAGGTGGTGCCAGCCAAGAACAGTTGCCAATGGTTCTTAAAGTGCCAAACTTTGCTTATTATGAAATTGCCAAAATATGTGAACTTCGTGACAATTACAATCTCTTAGGTTTTGGTGACATATTAATCCCTGGTCTTCTTGTGGCTTTTGCTAGTGCTTTTGATCGGCAAGTCGGCACACCGTGCCATCTCTACTATTTAGTGAATGTGATCGGTGAGTAATGCTTGTTTCCTTCAGTTTGTTCTTTGTTTAGTATATATATATATATATATATATATATATATATATATATATATATATATATATATATATATATATATATATATATATATATATATATATATATATATATATATATATATATATATATATATATATATATATATATATATATATTATATATATATATATATTATATATATATATATATTATATATATATATATATATATATATATATATATATATATATATATATATATATATATATATATATATATATATATATATATATATATATATATATATATATATATATATATACACACAAAGGCCTTATTCCCCAGCAAAGGGGGGTGGCTGAGCCGTAGAACATATTCACCAGGAGGTAATTTTCCTCACTGACTCCTCTTAGCTATTTGGGGATAAAGGGCAGTCATTTATCCCCCCCCCTGCAACCAAGCTGTTGGAAATATTTTTTTCAACATAATTCCGTATCCTGCTGAAGGCAGCTGGGCTACCACAACCGAATGAAAAGGGGAGGGAGGTGGGACTCGATTATATTATGTGAACTTCAAAGGGGAGGGAGGTGGGACTCGATTATATTATGTACATTCTCACCTCTTCTGTCAGCTGATTTATGGCAAGAAAAATAAGCTCAAGGAGGAAGTGATTGCCAGTGGTTCACGTTTCTATCCATTTTAATCAGCTCGTACTGCAAGCATTTTTTTTTTCACAATTAGTTCCCACTTTTATGGGGTTTGAATTTAGACAGGTGGGGC
The DNA here is from genome assembly GCA_037179515.1 of Halocaridina rubra. Taxonomy (NCBI): domain Eukaryota; kingdom Metazoa; phylum Arthropoda; class Malacostraca; order Decapoda; family Atyidae; genus Halocaridina; species Halocaridina rubra. Next base: position 85,472 of record JAXCGZ010001936.1, on the reverse strand, counting down.
TATTATGGGGAATATAGACTGAATGCTCTTCCTAATGTCTTGCAAATGAATTGAACTCTTGAATGATTGGCTCGTCACTTTCCAACTTTCGTACTCTACCACTGATCTACCGCGGCCCTCACAGCACGTTAGAAGTATATTTACGGAATTCTCTCTCCCTCATCCTCGGCGATACCCTTAATAGATACAGGCAACTATTTTATATAGCCATACCAAATAATAGGTGACGACCGCAGTAGACAGTGGTTAGAACTCTCGTCTCTGGAACTGCCAACTTGGAGTAAGAGCCCACTGTGGGGCATTAGGAAGGGCATTCAGCCTTAGTTTCCCAGCTCCAACCTATCATTGCTCACTCCCACTCGAATGGGGATTTATTGTGACATAAAACAGCAAGAAAATATCATAGGTATGGTTCATTATATCTCAAAGTAACTTTGTGAAAAGTGTATCCCTTTTTTGAATATTAATAAAAATATCAGGTATTAGATTTAAACAATCGATTATCTCGACTATTTCGTTATCATTTAAGTACTCATTTCTCTATGTATATGTAAGTAGTTAGAATTTTTAAATACTAGAATTTAAATAGTTATGTAATAGTAATTTGCTAGGACAGCTTAATGATAAGTCTTTCTCCAGTTATGATTCTTTTCCTAGGGCTAAATCTATGCCACAGATATATTCAAGTGAATATATTTTTATGAGTGTGACCTCAGGATGGGCAAAGAATATTTCCCTAATCGGATCTAGGCATCAAGAATAGTTTAAGAAGTAGTAGCAGCAGCTTAATGACAAGTCAGGAGTAAAAGAGCATGATAAGCAATTAAGAAAAAAAAGACTATGAAAGAAGAATTAGAACAATGAAGACCTAAAAATATGGCAGGATTAGGCCCCGTGATGATGATTGATCAATATTTTGAAGAAGAAAGTTTTAAATATTGTGTTATGTATTTTGCTCACATTTCCAACAGCTTGACATTTTAAGCAAATACTTACGCATACTATACAATATTTATAGTGTATTATTTTTTTATATTTAATGTATAAATATGAAAATGAAAATACCGTTATTAAAGCATTTTAGATATATATTTAACTTATTGAGAATCTAAGTTGAAAAATTTGTTATATGAAAGAGACTGCAGTAGCGCAGTAATAAAAGTACCAAACTTGGGAGGTTCTAGACCCACAATTGAGCCCATTGCGGGGTTGTTAGAAAAGGCATCCAGCCTTAATTTCCCAGTTCCAACCTGTCTCAACCCACGTAATAAGGAATTAATAATGACTAATAAAACCGCAAACAAACAAACAAATAAGTTATTATATGATAGAAACGAGTAAGCAAATGATAAGATAAACACAATCCGCAGAAGTGCCATGTAGCCATTGGCACAAGGATGTGTGGTATGTACGGAGGGCCAGGAAGAATAATGAACTTAAAAGCATGGGAGGGTGAGTACGAGGAGAATTATGAAAGGAATGAAGGAGAGGAAAGGGAAAGAAGAAGAAAATACTTGGAATGTTGAACTTAATGAGGGCGAGGAAAGGGAAAGAAGAAGAAAATACTTGGAATGTTGAACTTAAGGAATGAGGGAGAGGAAAGGGAAAGAAGAAGAAAATTCTTGGAATGTTGAACTTAAGGAATGAGGGAGAGGAAAGGGAAAGAAGAAGAAAATACTTGGAATGTTGAACTTAAGGAATGAGGGAGAGGAAAGGGAAAGAAGAAAATTCTTGGAATGTTGAACTTAAGGAATGTGGGAGAGGAAAGGGAAAGAAGAAAATTCTTGGAATGTTGAACTTAAGGAATGAGGGAGAGGAAAGGGAAAGAAGAAGAAAATACTTGGAATGTTGAACTTAAGGAATGAGGGAGAGGAAAGGGAAAGAAGAAGAAAATACTTGGAATGTTGAACTTAAGGAATGAGGGAGAGGAAAGGGAAAGAAGAAGAAAATACTTGGAATGTTAAACTTAGGGAATGAGGGAGAGGAAAGGGAAAGAAGAAGAAAATTCTTGGAATGTTGAACTTAAGGAATGAGGGAGAGGAAACAAGTTAGAAAAAACTGAGTGTGAAAGTAATTAAGTGATGAATGGAGAAGTTAATGGTTTAGGAGTCGAAAATTAAAGGGGTTGAAATAGTGAAGGAAAAAAGAACGTATGTTAAAAATGAGGATGAAGAAAATTAGGGACAATTGAGCGTGAGAAATTGTAAGAGAGAGAATGCAAGAAAGAAGGAAGGGAGACTTAATGAAAGAAATAACTTATGGAGGAGCAGAAGAAGAGGCATTGAATGGTAAGGGAGAAGAGAGGAAAAGTTGAGAGAAAGAAAAAATAATGGGTCACTTAAGAATTAGATATCGTAAGAGAAATTTATTTATGAGGGGAAAGAGAATAATAAAATAATGAAGGAATTGAAAGAAAATGAGGGAAGAGCGATTTAAAACTTTGAGGGGAAAAAGATATTTAAATATTAAAACGAGAAGGAACATGTATTTGATAATTAGAATTGTAAGAGAAAAGTTGAAAAAAAGAATAAAAAATATAAATGAACCTAATTCCGAATACTTCGTAAATACATTGGAGTTAACAAGTAAAGTGGACATTTCAAGAAAACTCTAAGCACGGGTATGATTATAGTAATTATAGTAAATGGAAGAATCATTAGTGTGTTTGTTTGCCGATTTTCATGTCACTGTTAATTCCCATTCGAATGAGGGTGGACGCAGACAGGTTGGAGCTGGGGAATTAAGGCAAAGAGTAGGAACCCAGCCTCGAAAATGAGTACAAGAAGAATGTGAAGATATACATCATTAGTGAGATAAATGGGAGACGAAAAGTGGAGGTGGGGTTGGGTAGGGGGAGGAGGAGGAGATTCCAGTGACTCCTTAACGAGTTCTCCATATCAACTCCTTCGACGCCCGCACACATACATTCTCTCTCTCTCTCTCTCTCTCTCTCTCCTCTCTCTCTCTCTCTCTCTCTCTCTCTCTCTCTCTCTCTCCCCCATTTGCAATCTCTTAATTCCCGCATATTACTTTCATCACGAATGTTAATCCCCTTTCGAATGTGGGTGAACCACAGACAGCATAGAGCTGGGAAATTCTATATCGTGGTGATCGCATGCAGCCATTGACTGACGAACCTTGTTGAATGGGTGAATGACAGTTTAATGGGTGTGTAGTTGGGGAAGAAAATTTCAAAAATGTCTTTCTCCCATCGTGGTTCAGACAGTTTTGAGACGTTTTTAATATTGTCATTTGTCCATTGGATAGGTTGATGTAATAATAATAATAATAATGGTAATGATAATAGTAATAATAATCATGAGATTTGATAATAATTTGATGAATATAAGTTTACTAACAATAATAATAATAATATTATTATTATTATTATTATTATTATTATTATTATTATTATTATGTTAACATAACTGCAAAACACATTTGTAAACCCATTTGTATTTGTACTTGATACTGTTGGCTAAAATTGGAGTGTAAAATCTGTAGATGTCACAAGGGTACTTATGGAAGACTTCATGAGTTGGTAGAGGGTCTTTGGGGTCAATAAAGTAGATTTTTGTCCCTTCCACATCGTTGATAATACAACGAGAAATGTTCCTTCAAGTGCCGCTTTATTGAAGGGTTATTTTTGTACACACAAAACTGAATTTCTTCTTCTTATTCTTCTTATTCTTCTTATTCTTCTTCTTATTATTCTTCTTATTATTATTATTATTATTTGCATCGTATTTATTATTATCATCTACAGTGCAAAAAGAATTTTCTGCTCTCGTATTCCTAATTGTGTTGTAGGAGAGTATAATGGGTAGACTTGGGTGTAGAATTCCCTATTTCCAAGAATTTATTTTCTGGGCACAAAACAACAAGAAGAAGCAGACACACTCTTGCAATGTTGAAAATTATCTATTCTTACTATATTTTATTTTGGTCATTGCTTGTTTATGGAAGATTATATGTTAACATTAAAGACAAACTATTTTCAGTTGAACAAGTAGTAGTAGTAACGATATAATTATTAGTAGCAACAGTAGTAGTAGTAGCGATAGAAGTAGTAGTCGTATTAGTAGTACTAACTTTGTATCTAGTATTTAGTGGTACTACATGAGGTGTACTTGTACTACTGAGCGGGTCTTGTGCTGTTGATTAGGCAGGTGCTGGCGATACTTGTGTCAATGAGAGAAGATTATCCAAGGGACTGTCATTGCTTGTTAAGGTACTTGACCGATGACTATTATCAATTAGCTTTTTGGTCTTTTATAACAAGGGGACAGGCATTCTCTCTCTCTCTCTCTCTCTCTCTCTCTCTCTCTCTCTCTCTCTCTCTCTCTCTCTCTCTCTCTCCGATGTCTAAATCGGCCCTTTGTCGTCATTTAGGCACTCGACATTCATTATCTTGAGTTAGATGCTAGAAATGTTCTATTTTATATTTTTCACTCTTCTTGGCAAGGGATTACCTCGCCGAGGCAAAGATTAGTTGGGTTAGGTTTTATTTGATGAGTTTAGTCTTAGAGAATAGTAGCTTATGAATAGTTAAGAATATTTGAGTAAGTTGTCAGAGATGCGTGAAGATCTTATAGTTTTTTGTTGTGTGTGTGTGCAGGTAATGTGTATAGAATTGGTAAGTTGGAAGCTGTAGATATATGTGATGTTATAGAATAGATTGGTTTAGTTTAAGAGATATTTGATTTTATAGATTACAGAGAATAGGTGTATAAATGTTTTACAGAGCATCTGATTGGCAGTCAGTCTTAATTCCTCGTCGCTAATCTCTGTGTCCATTCCCATTAATAGTGACACATGAAAATGGCCGAACTTTTTTCTGAAATTTACGATATCATTCAACATGTTTAACATATATAAGAATGTTAGTTGGATCTTGTAAATAAGAGTGATCCTAGGTTGCTGTAGGGTATGTCATAATTTACATGGCAAGGAAGCTTACCTAACCTAACCTTACCTTACCTAACCTAACCTAACTCAACTAAACCTAAGAAAACTCAACCCAACCCATCATGAGATTGTGAAGGTCATTCATCTTTACAAGACAATTTAATTTTACCAGGAAGAATGTTGTAAACAAAATGAATAACTTGAATGAAGACGAACTCTTCCCAAGACATATGTTTTCGTCCTTGAGTCTCGAGGACAAACCTCGACCTATTACTTGATGCTTTTAAGTGTGACATTTTAACTGTTGGAAGCGTGCTTTCACTCTCTGTCTGTTGTTTGCCGCTGATATTTAATATGTTTACGATTCTTCTTCTTATTTTCCTCCTCCTCCTCCTTATTTTTTTTTCTTCTTCTTCTTCTGATATAGTTTTGTAAATTTCGAAGTAGAATTCTATTTAATTCTGAGGTAGATAGATTGATTGATTGAGTGAATATATATATATATATATATATATATATATATATATATATATATATATATATATATATATATATATATATATA
>JAXCGZ010001936.1:0-77500 GCA_037179515.1 Halocaridina rubra | reverse complement strand
CTATAGCTTCGTTTATTTGTGTTTTCCTTAAGAATTATGTATACAGTTATATATTTCTAATTAATTTTCCTGTAACTGCCTGCAAATATTATCAAAGATATTTTTATTTTTATTTTATTTTTTCGAACTATTATAAAATATGGTAGAACAAATATTCATTTATTTCTGCAGTGTCGCCCGAGAATATTATCACAGAGATCAACTGTAAGTGAGATATATATATATATATATATATATATATATATATATATATATATATATATATATATATATATATATATATATATATATATATATATATATATATATATATATATATATAATTTTTATTTCTATGAATGTGATTTTTGAATGACCTGATTGCTACATCTTGTCCCATTATCATTGTCTTGTGGCATTAAAATGATTTTTATTTAATTACGATTTCTTCGAAATGAACGTCCACATGTATTCCAGAACTTAAAGCTGGTATAAACCAGATAAATTTGGATTGAACAAGTTTTTGCTTCATATAGGGCAAAGAAAAAGATAAATTAGTTTAATTTTAAGATTCAGGATTAGCTAAAATCTGTGAGGTGGCTGGGTGGTAGACCTCGCGACTTTGATTCGTCAGGTCGAGAGCCGTTAAAGTTTGAGGTTAGAAAGGGCATTCACTCAGGGTCACGGTCGCACTTGCCAAAACCAAGTCCTTGAAATGAAGGCACTGTCCTAGCCCTTAATAGAAAAGGTAGTCCATCACGTAAAACCATATCATTGTCAGTTAAAAGCTGTGAAGTAGAAACCATCGTTTTCTAGTGATTCAGTTTAGTTTAGGGCTAGCTATCAGACCATGAGATAACTTAATCCATTATCTAGTAATTTAATTTGATAAAAGCTATTGAAGTAGACTCCACCAATTTCTAGTTAAATTCAAATTTAAGCGTGTTGAGCCTAGTACAGACCGAAGTTTCACGTTTTGCTAAATATTTTAAGGAAGCAGAAATAATCAAGTTTAACTAAAAACATAAATCTGGGAGTTTGATTATTTTAAATAACATAAGCTTGAATAAATGTGTTATTCTCTTAATCATGTGAAGTTTTAGTATGCATGGAATCACTGGATGTTCATTTTCGAAATTTAAAATTTCTCTATGCGAATTTTACCCATCTAAGACCTTGATTTATTGTATGTTTGACTTTGTAATGAAATATTTTGGATCTTGAAAATAATAGTAACCCCAGGACCCCATCAAATTTAATAACCCGTAAATTGTAAAGTTAGGTTAGGTTAGATGACTTGCCTTGTAAATATGGATAACTAGAGCACCCTCGGGTTACTTTTTTTTTTTTTTTTTTTATACAAGATCCGATGATTTTTTTTTTACAAGATCCGATGATTTTTTTTTTTACAAGATCCGATAATTTTTTTTTAACAAGATCCGATGATTTTTTTTTTACAAGATCCGATGATTTTTTTTACAAGATCCGATGAATTTTTTTTTACAAGATCCGATGATTTTTTTTTTTTTTAACAAGATCCGATGATTTTAACCCCTATAACTGGAAATTTCACAAGTAGCACTTTTTTTTTTTAAATTTCTTAACAATAAAAATTGGTTTCTTGACACCGAAGTTACCTCGTTGTAAAATATGAATGTAACATACTAATTGAGCAGTTAACTACCTCTTCTGCAAAGGTGATAGTTACTAGGTCATTATAAGGGTGTCCATGCTTTTGTCTTGTCCCTTTGTAGATTTTCAGCTCATGAAAATCATCTCCAGATCTAAATCTAAATAATAGAGTAAAAAATAAACATAGAAAAGTTACATTATATTATCACATATTAGGCGAGATAAAACATGGACGTCCCTTTGCAGTCTTGATGTTGGCTCTAGCTTGACTTGCATCATCTTGCCATTTTGCCGACCAGTTTTCATCTTGAAACTTCTGTGGTTGGCATTTATTTTCTACTTTTTTATATATAAACTTGAAGCGCATCTATGCAATATGATAAACCTGTTACGTGGAAGAAGTATCGTTACTTTGTCGTCGAAATTTGATAATTTTTGTGTTAATAGGAAAAAGTGCTTACTTTTAGTCACCAGTAAAGGACTGATGATAATAATAAAAGTTCTGAAGTTTTAGAGTTACGAAAGTTCTTTTGAAAAGTGTAATGATACTTCTGTAAAGATACTTTCATATTTTTTATTGTTTCTCTATTGTTATCATGATATACACGTGTGCCATATTTAAGATATTACTTTACTCTGCCTTGAACTTTGACCTTGAGACAAGTCAAGCATGATCCTTAACTGACTGTCCTGTTCACTACAGCAGGCAAGCACCCCTTCCCTTCCTGATGGAAAAGTGTCTCCCAAGGTAAGTTTTCTAGAATAGACTCTTAGATGCATATCTGTTTCTAATCTATCTTGGCCTAGGACCTAAACTTGTTCTAGCACCACAGAATACTAGTGTAGCTGTTCTATGACTCAAACTAATTTTTCATATAACTAGGAATTAACTGTTCATTCACTAATAATGATCACTACCATTCTGCCAGTCTTATTATGCAGACAGCTACGCCAGTGTTAAATGTTCAGCGTTACTGAAAAGGCTTGGCTTCTAGGCTAGGTCCTGTATAACAGTATATAGATTTTTGCACATTTCTCAAAATTCGTTAAAATTTCGTCTGAAGGTTTTCTTGCTATATTTTATGTATATTTTGAGCACAGATCCTTGCATTTGTTAAAAAGCTTTATTTTAGGATTCCTTTTTATTTCATGTATATCTTGATCACAGACTGTATTTTTTATATGCATATTAGATATTTTGAACTATGGCTTTCAATGTCTGCTTGGATGCAACTGTGTGTTGAGTGAAAATTCATATTAGCTATATCAGCTTGTTAATATTCTAGCTGGAGTTTAGCTTGCATACTGGTAAATAATTTAGCTTGCTTACTGGTAAATGCTAATATAGCTGATTGCGATACATTTTTAGTAGGCCAGTAATTGTACTCTTTTGTGCGCAGTTAAGTAAATGATTACTGGAGATGATTCTCTGTTAAAATTATGGCTTTTGCACCTTCTTTTTTAGCGGCATTTATACAAAAAGTAAGGCATGAACGCGTGCACACAAATTCTAAAAAATACTATTACAAAATGTTAAATTTATTTTATGCAAGTAGGTACTGATCTATTTAGTTATATTTGTTTATTTAAGCTCGCGTTACATTTCCTATTTGAAGCATAGTATTTGAATCTATGCACGTATAAGTGTATTCTGATATGATTTAAAATACTGTTTATGCGATTTTTTTCTTTATCTAAATGTAGTCACTTTAATTTTCATTTTATTTGAATGCGTGTACTTTTTTTTTTTTTTGTAGTTATAGCATATATCAATGAATGAATTTGTTATTTTTAGAGTTTTGCAAGGTTATCACGTAATTATAATGGGAATTTCTCGAACTGTAGATGTTTAGCAACCTTATGCTGTATGCCATAGAATAGTGTTACAGATTAGCTTCGTATGGTTCGTGTTTTGAATTCCGGAAAATGTTTGCCAAGTCTCCAAGGGGACCCTTTTGTCAGTATGTCGGAGAATATTAATAAGAATGTTTGGTCACGGGTTGTGACTGAATAAAAAAAAAATTTTGTACAAGATTTTTAAAGGTGATTCAGAACATACAGTTCTTTTAACAGCAAAACTCGAATGGAAACAGCAATTTTTTACTGTTGTTACTGAGGTATGTGGGAATTGCTGTTGATTAGTTGCTGCATTTTGATTATAACAGCACTCCAGCAGCAGAAGCCGATTGCAAAAATATTTCAATAAGATGCTGTGTATATCTGTAAATACTGAAATATACTCATGAGTAGTAACCGTGGCTCAAGTGGTAGCGTCCGTGACTCTGAGGCGTCAGGTCGAGAGTTCTTGCCCCATGACGGTCTGAGGTTAGCAAGGGCATGCACTCAGGGTAACGATTACATCTGCCAAAACAAGTCCTTCGCAAGAAGGCAACCATCCTAGCCCTTGGTAGAAAAGGGAGTCTATGTCGGAAAACCGGAACTGAAACATATTTATGAATGTCGTCACGGGGATCGTGACTGAACCTGTGAATTATTTCAGAAAGTTTCAATAGGGGGATTTCAGAAATTTCTGATATTTGTTAAACGTCTGTCTGTGAACTTTGCAACAGTGATAAGGAGCTCTTGGCTGCGTTCGTGACTAAGCCAAAAGTATATTTTCCTAAGTCTCTTTAAAGAGTAATTATATGCATTTTTGGCAGGGCTCGTAATGAAATCTCATTTTTTTTTCGAAAACTCAAAAGGGGACTTCAGAAATCGCATATACTCAATAAACTTCTGTCTGTAAACGTTTGCATAAAATTTAGATCTTATGAAAGAGTTCGTGATTGAACCTCATAAAATGTTAAAGACTGTGTTTCTCTGACCACTGAGAGAAGCAGCTTGGCAGAATTTATGATTGAACCAAAAGAATTGTTTTATTTACACCAGGACAGGCCAAAAAAAAAAAAAAAAAATCTTCACACTAATACTCTCAAAACAGAATTTCAGGAGCTGAAGAAAGTTTAATTAACCTCTTTCTGAAAATTCAGAACTTTTTGAGAATGTGGAGTGTATTTAATGGAACCTCACGGAAATATGTCTATGGCTGTTAAGTGTTGATGTGTAGGAAAGCTTTGAATGTACATTTCAAAATACTAGTGTACATATTTTTTAAGTGTTGATGATTGAATGAAAGCTTGTCGAAGGTCATCTGAAAGGGGAATAGAACATACCTGTAGCATTATAGTCTAAATTCCTATTGATGAAAAAAATAGGTACTTTGATCTGGCAGATCTAACATTTGTCAGGATCACATGAATTTCAGGTGTTCAGTAAGTGGCCATCGTGGCCAAGTGGTAATTCTCGCGACTTTGATTCATCAGGTAGAGTATTCGCGGCCCTTCACGGTCTGAGGTTAGAGCATTCACTCAGGGGAACGGGCGCGCTTACCAAAATCAGTCCTTCGCAAGAAGGCACCGTGCTAGCCCTTAATAGAAGGAAGGAGTCTCGACTTGGAATGGTTCATGATTGACCCTCAAGCTATTTATCCCTAAATTGATATAACTCTGACAACCTCTTCATCTCGTAATTTCTTCAAGCCTTACCGCCCCCCTTTTTCGTTCACTTTATGTTGATTAATTGACCATGTGGCTGTAGGATAGGGTACTGAATGCATGAAAAGTTTTATGGTAGTACTTCTTTATTGTAGTAACTAAGGTATGTCTGTTGCATATGAACGCTAAAAATGACACAATACCAGTATTATGATTAATAATTCATATCATTCGTATTATGAATATTATATATATATATATATATATATATATATATATATATATATATATATATATATATATATATATATATATATATATATTTACATTTTTCTTTTTCTATAGCAGTGTGATTTCAAGACACCATTTTAATAAAGACTATTTTTACTAGTCATTATTTATTAATCTTAATGTGTTACTATTTAATGATTGATTTTTTAATTGCAAACATTAGCAGATGGTTGAAAATCACGTGTATCTCCCACTGTTGTATATGCGGAGGCATTGGATGGGGGAGGGAGTGGGTGGGGTTAATGGGCGGGTGGTTGTGGGCGTGTATTTGATCACGTGAACAGACTAGCTGCTACTGAGTATATCGTGGGTTGGCATATGTGGGTTGAACTGTTTAACACGCTTCTCTCTCTCTCTCTCTCTCTCTCTCTCTCTCTCTCTCTCTCTCTCTCTCTCTCTCTCTCTCTCTCTCTCTCTCTCTCGTTTCATTTTTCAATACTTTTTTCCCCATATTTCAGTCTGAACGCAAGTCTTGTATATGTATCACTGAGTGTGGTATAACTTTTTTTTTGTCTCATAGGATTTGGCATGTTGGTTAGATAGTCGTGTTGACTATCCTTTATATTTACTTGTCTGTCTGCGTTGTAGTTCCTAAAATGGTTCTTAATTTCGCCAGAACCATAAAGAGATATTTATAATTTTTTGAAACTGGAATAATTTAATTTTGGTCATATGGAACTTAGGCTTATATTTTGTCGATCATTTTGGTAACGGGGAATATTATGGATTTTTTTTCTTTTTTTCAATTTTCTTGTATTAGTAGAAGGTTCAAGACTTTTTTTTAAATTTTATTTTCATAAAAAAGCAGCCACTGTGATTCATCTTTACACAGTATATAAAAAGGCATTGGGCTGCTGCTACATTGATTCTTTTCATAAAGTCTCGGTTGCTTTGCTTCTGCTGGTTCTTTTTCTAAGCGTTCAAGCGCGTTTTACCTTTCTTGAAAGTTCAGACCTATGGGAAAAGTATTGGGGCTCGCGGTAGGCCAGTGGTAGAGTTTGCGATTCGGGAAGCAACTAGCGTGGAGTTAAGCCCACCATGAGGCGTTAGGAAGAACATTCAGCCTTAATCCCCCAGCTCTAGCAAATGTGTCCATCCCAATTCGGAAGGGGTCAACGTAATATAAAACTGAATGTCGGAAAAGCATTGCTTGTTGAGCTGAATTCATTTGTTACTCAATAAGTAGTTTTGTGTGGGTGTTATACATGTCTTCAACTTAATAATAATAATAATATTAATATTAATAATAATAATAATAATAATAATAATAATTATTATTATTATTATTATTATTATTATTATCATCATCATTATAATAGATACCACCGTTATGTGTCACAACTCGACCATAGTCGAATGGGAGTAGACCCAGACAGGTTAGAGCTGGGGGATTAAAGCTTGATGGCCTTCCCATTGCCCCACGGTGGGTCCGATCGCGGGTCTGTTACTTTCCGAGCTGAATGCTCCTACAAGTAATTGTCGTGTATGTCTGTTCCATAACTCGGAGCTTTTCCGTATTTTGTGACCATTTTTATGAGTGACACCGGGACGGGCATAGAAAATTGCCCATATCGGTCCCGGGCACCGAGAAAGTATTTAAAGAAGCAACTGGATTGTACCTTATCTGTATATCTTTCATAGAACGTCTTTGCTGGAGTTATGTCTTAACTTTTCAACTGACAAGACACAACACTCCCCATTCCCGATGTCCTTTAATTTTTGTTTTCTTCGTGCCCAGGTCCGATGAGGGTAGATTTTTTTATTTAATTTTTATTTTGCCCGTTCTGGTGTCATAATCATTAAATATATCCTGTTATTCAAGCATTCAAGTTGGTATGTCGTATTTATGGTCCAGTGCAAATCTTATTCCTCTGTATCTTGTGGAACAGAGCCACTGCTAAGTTCAGAGCAGTGTTGAATTACAATCTACCAAGAGAGTTCTTTACTCTACTCACAGTTGTAGAAAAAAATGACTTGGTGGCTAAGAGGAACGTCTCGTAGTAATAGAAGTAGATAAGAATATTTGTTTTTGACGTATTTTTAGTGTCTCAGTTTATAATTGTTTATGAGAAACTTGTTGAGAATTTACATTCGTTTTTCCACTTGTTAAAAGTGTCCATAAACTCTCGTGTCAATATGGTTTGTTTTTTTTGCCTTTTTATTTGTTTGTTACTCCCCTTTATGAGGGTGGATACAGATAAGTTGGAGCTTGGGGATGAAGGGATGTCCATATGGTAATTACAGTGCCTTACTTGATCATTTTTCTTGAGGGTTTTCGGGGTTGATATGAAACTTTTTAGTCTGTTAATAATTAGGTTATGAATACGAGATATAAATCTTTTGTGCTTCTAATTACATCAAATAATTGAACTTTCATGACTTTCGGGTTTGTGCTATTATTATTATTGTTGTTGTTATTATTATTATTATTATTATTATTATTATTATTATTATTATTATTATTATTATTCCTCTATTTGCGTTCCCATTAATACTCATAAACTTTTAAGTTGACTTCTAGGTTAATTTTAATTATTTTTCTTGAATATAATTGTCTGGCATGTTCAGTTAACTACAACTATAAACATATATTTAGAGAAAAAATATATATAAAACTGACCTAGAGATACAATTTTTTTTATTTTGCCTTTATGAATCACTGTCAATCCCCATTAGAATTGGGGTGGACACAGACAGGTTGGATCTGGGGGACCAAAGCTGGATACCCTTCCTAACGTTTCGCGGTGGGGTCGAACTGGTAAATAACTGCTAAATATAATTCGTGCGTAAAACATATGAGAGAGCGAGAGAATGAAAGAGCGAGCGAGAGAAAGAGAGAGAGATTGGTAGACTCATCATCGTAGCTCGATTCTGTCTCTCTCTTCATTTTCATCTCTTTCTTTTATCGTTTTATGGTGTCTTTCAGACTACTCAGAGAATCACAAACCTCGTATTTCATCCGGTTTTTATCCTCTTGTAAGTGCTTATAATTGCGCATTTTAATGCAACATACTTAGGCGTATGGGTTGTTTATGACCCCTGTTAATGCTGGTATTTTGTATGTGTGTGTGTGTGTGTGTGTGTGTGTGTGTGTGTGTGTGATTACCTAATTGTGTTTACGGGAAAGAGCCCAAAGCTCGTATCTTCCCGTCTCCTCATCGGTTCCATTTTATACTTAGTGATACTTATCATACCTGTCCTTAAAACTATGGATTGAGATAGCATTAACTACCTCCTCGCTTAGCGAATTCCAATTATCAACTACTCTTACACTGAAAAAGTATTTCCTTACATCCTGCGAAGAAGTTTTCTTACGAAGCTTCAAACTATGACCTCTAGTTCTAGAGCCAGCCATATCAAAATATCGATCCCTATTCACTCTATCATAACCATGAAGGAATTTAAAGACTGTCACCATATCCCCCCTCACTCTTCTAGCTTCGAGTGATGGTAAGTCTAATTCCCTCAGCCTCTCATCATAACTGAGATTGCGTATTTCTGGCACCAGTTTCGTGGCATGTCTTTGAACTTTTTCAAGCTTAGCTATGTGCTTTTTCAAGTGCGGATTCCAAAAGGGGGCTGCATATTCGAGTTTTGGCCTCACATAGGTGTGTGTGTGTATGTGTGTGTGTGTGTGAGAGAGAGAGAGAGAGAGAGAGAGAGAGAGAGAAAAAAAAAATACCTGATTGTGCTTACGGGAAAGAGCTCCAAGCTCGAACTTATCACTTCCATTTTGAACTTAGTGATACTTTTCATACTGTGTGTGTGTATGTGTGTGTGTGTGTGTGGTGCGTTAGTTTTCATGATTCCCATTTGCTTCAATTCTTTTTCTCAAGTATATATCAGTTATTATGTTAGCTATTAATGTGAGTCAACATTCATACTTATTGCAAATAAGAAATGCGGGACTGGCGAAAAAGGTTGTGTTTCACCTAAAGGTGTACTCAGTGAGTCTGCTGATTCGACAGAGCCTATCACCTCAAGGACATCAATATGCTCTCTTTCCTATCCCAAAAAGGTTCATAATTCTCTCTCTCTCTCTCTCTCTCTCTCTCTCTCTCTCTCTCTCTCTCTCTCTCTCCTCTCTCTCTCTCTCTCTCTCTCTCTCTCTCTCTCTCTCTCTCTCTCTCTCTCTCTCTCTCTCTCTCCTCTCATACGCATATATCAATTAATCATTTATTTTTCAAGAAAGTACAAAGTAATAGCGTAATGACTCCGAATATTGCAAGTTTAAGAAATATTATGTAGGATATTACATTATGGAATTATTCATTACATAATTGTAAGATAATGACATTAAATTACTTAATTGGATAATGTTTCAATCATCATTAAGATAGTTTACTCTCACTTTAATTAGTAAGTGGGAAACTATCCATCGATCTATCTATCTATCTATATCTACATGTATAAATAAACCATATTCCCCATGTAAGGAGGTGGCCATCAAAGCAAAAAATGACGTTTTGCAGGATGAAAATACAAAAGAGGGGATTCGAAGTCCCCTCGCTCCGCCCCATTTAATCAACCTTTGCTATACAGGGGAAGATGTAGGAGATACTTTTCCCCCCACCTCAGGGAAGAATGAAAAAACGAGTGAGAGAGAGAGAGAGAGAGAGAGAGAGAGAGAGATGGTTGTATACGTATAAAAATGTAGTTTTGCGTATAACACGTGCAAAGCTCAAATGTAATTGAAGTCTCTTTTTAATATCATCAGTACTTGATATATCCGTAGAACTCGATATTGTCAACGTGCTATTTTAAGGACTGGTTGCATGCGTTCCTTCCATTGTTGAAAAACTAGCAGTAAATCTTTATTATTATTTCTTATTATTTTCCTTTTTATCAGTCCTCCATATCTTTAGGTCCTCTGTACTTTGACTGTTTTTTCTGTCTGTCGTTTTCCTTTGTGTAACAATGCCTCATCTCTGCCTTGTCCTTAACCATTTTCTTTTCCTTCGTCTTAGTGTTTCTCGTGCCCGGGCTTTTATTGATGAGGGCTGTTTTTGCCTGTCCCGGGGTCACACATGAAAAAAATACGAATAATGAACAATTAACCTATGTTCAGATTCGAATTTATAGCACAAGTATAAGTCGCGTACCCGGATGGTCTTGATGAGGAGACTGTATGTTTCTTCGCATTCTATTCAAGGAAGTTTTCGGGCCTTGTGAAAGAGAGCTTCTTTGTCTTCAACCTTAACCCCTCTCTACATGGGGTCCCTGATTCTTGCTAGCCTTTTCCACCTTTTCTTGTCTCTTTTTATCCTTTTCCCTTACTCCCGTGTGAAAGGGAACATTTACCTATTTTTTATTAGTGTTGATAACGAGACGGACAAAGAAAATTGCCCATTCGGACCCAGGCACCAAGAAACGAAAGGGAAAGTAAAGAAAGACAGGTGAGGAGTATTGTGACTTGTCAGATGTGAAGGGATAGTAAGAGAGTCTAATGAATATACCAAAGTATTCTGTGCAGATGTTGCATTGAAAAGAACCGTAACTGTTGTTAAAGTTGTTTTGACGTTTAGCTGGATATATTCTCTGTTTAGACGCATGTTAAGGTTGTGTTATGGCGTTTAATTGTTTAGATGCTGAAGAATTCTGCTTGAGATTTTCAAGACCAGTGTTTACTTGGTCAACTATAGCTTCCTCTCTAAACAATTTTAGTTGAGACATTATGTAGTTTTATTGAAAAAAAATGAAGCACGATATGTGTTAGATCTTCCTTGGGAATTTTATCTGAGTTTAGATTAATTTTGATGATTTTTGGCCTAAACACTTTGATCTCTCTGAAGGTAAGAGTCAGGGAGTCAAGTATGGTCAGTATTCTATCGAACTGTTTACAGGTGTCATATTTTTTGCCAAGAAATTTGGGTATTAGCATTGTTCATAAGTATTATTTAGGGCAAAACTCCTTATCTTATTATCCATAGCCAAAGCTGTATGCTAATTGATGTATTTTAATTACTTATATTAGTTCTGACGGTAATTTGTTAATTTTCGTATGTATTTTTTTTTTGAAGGACCATGCTGCGTCCCTTCATTGACACTCAGTACTGAACGAATTATTATTGTACTATTATCATAAGAATTTTTTTCTGGAATTAAATGTAAATATGAATTCCTGCGGCTCATTTCTTCATGTCCCCTGGTATTCCTATATTATTATTATAACTATATTAACTAAGTTATTTAATTTCTATTGGGATTTTTGCCATATTCTTTTAGAGATGCTGTTTCTCACTATCTACCTAGAGACTAATGGTTGCTTATGGCTCAAATAGCATGCCCTGATGGCTATCCTAAAATCAACCCTTTTTTTTTTTATCATCCGGTCTTGAGACAGGACACTGGATTGAGCTGGCTTGCTCCCCATGTGACTAAAGTAATGTTTACTCTAAATTGACACATAAACTTGCCACAATTTCATACCAGTTGCGAATAACGTATTGTTACGTTGCAATGTTGCGAAGGCTCTTGCAGACGTGGCTGAAAGAACAGATGGTATGATGCTTCTTTCCCCTCACCCTGTGGTCGCATTCTTTTCCTCCCACTCCCCCCTTTTCAAGCCCTCCTCCTCCATATTCCTACATTCCTCTCTCCTCTATTCATCCCTTTCATCCTTAATTTAGGATTTATCTCTTTATTTCTCTCTATCCTTGTCCTCTTTCTTCGTTTTTACCTCTTTTCATCACTTCTCTTCTCCCTTGTCCCTACGTATTATTTTATCTCACCTCCCATAACTCTCTTCCCCCGCCTGCAGCCGATACCCCCCTGAATATCACATAAGTAATGGAGGATGAAATTAGAATAGAGGTCACGAGAATAGGACATCTCTAGCCATCTGATCAGGAATAGACTGAGGTCCTGTTTTATATTACTCAGGGTGTGAAGTCTTACAGCCTTCTTTTCTTGTTCATTGCAATAATAATAATAATGATGATGATGATGATAATAATAATAATAATAGTAATTATTATTATTATTATTATTATTATTATTATTATTATAGTTAATATTATTTGTATTAATATTAAGAACAATAAGGAAAGAAGGCAAGGAGCAGTACATCTGTTTTTTATGAGTCTGACCCTCTGATGGGTAAAGAATATTGCCTTCATTGGGCCCTGGCGCCAAGAAAGCATTAAGAAGAAAAAAAAAGTATCTACCTAAGGACGAGGCAGAAATAAGAGAATGATAACCAATAAACGAAAGCAAGGCTGGATGAGTAGGAAAAAAATGAAGACCTAGAAATTTTGGGGATTAGGCCCTCATAAGCTCATACATGAGCTATTTGAAAGAAGGTAGGTCATAAGAATAGGGGAAGACAGAAGGAGAAAGAAACTTCCGGAGTCTGGAAGTGCAAGGAAAGACTCTGCACTGCACCGACCAATCCGTGAGCTACATATTTCCACTCGTTAGCCGTGCAACGTTGCCACTTGGCGTGTGTTATGCAGCCTCGCCAGTAGGAGAGGGATGCAATTCACCAACTTATCAGAGCAGTGATGGAAGTTGTGCCTATAGAAAGGAGAAAGGTATGATATCTTACTACGAAGAGAAAGAGAATATAGATTAGAAGTCTGAGGAGGATCGTTTATGAGTTTGATGGCCTTAGATTCAACTTAATCAAGGAGATAAGTGTAAGAAACAGCACCCCAGATGTTAGAGCAGTATTCTAAGCAGGGAAGGATAAGGCTTTCATAGATTTTTAGTGACTGAGATGAGAAAAGTAATATCGAACACGAAACAAATGGAATGAAATATGGAAAATTAATAGGCGTTATGCATATACTATTCATTTTTAATTTCGGCGCAAATATTTAACTTTAACACCCCTCCCCACTCAAGGAAGAATATATAAAATTGTATAAATTTGTGTATTAATAATTATATTTTCATGCACTTTGTCAATAAATGGCAACAAAATCGTAAGCCTTAGAATCTGACATGATTTCCTGTAAATCATCGTCATTTTCAAGTGAACGTAGCAACGTGGTGGTTAGAGCGCTTGTTTGGGGAAGTGATCGCCCTGTGTTTTAGCCCACCGCTGGGCGTTAGGGAGGGCATCCAACCTTAATATTATCATCTCCAACTTGTCTGTGTTCACCCTCATTCGAATGGGCATTAATAATAACCCTTATAACAATAGTAAAAAATATTGATAATTTCATGGCTTTTAAAGCTGACTTGCAGTTTTTAAATAATCTGAGTTATCTTGGGATGTCCATGATATTTAAATTTTTTTTTTTATTATATTATTTCTTTGGGTTTTTAAATCCGATTTGGGGATTTGTTTGTGAAACGAGGCTAATCTTTAAAATAAATCGGCTCTGTGTAATTACGTAATTGTGCTTACGGGAAAGAGCCCCAAGCTCGTAACTTCCCTTCTCTTGATTGGTTCCTTTTTGTACTTAGTGATGCCTATCATACGTGTCCTTATAACTATATATATATATATATATATATATATATATATATATATATATATATATATATATATATATATATATATATATATATTGTGATTATAAGGTTTCAAAGTCATTGAAATTAATATTATCTCGATTATTTTGTTTATTTTTTACTCCACTTTAAAATCTAGCAATTAGGTATTTTGTTTGGCTTATTATAGTCTATAAAAAATGGAAATAATGCTAGTCTGTCTTGTATGCGTTTGGGTGTATATATATATATATATATATATATATATATATATATATATATATATATATATATATATATATATATATATATTTTTTTTTTTTTTTTTTTTTTTTTTTCCAAGTGTCTATTGTTTTGCATGTAGTACTCCCAAGAATATATAATGATTGTCTTCAGTAATATTGTTTTATGTGTGTGTTCTACATAATTGTCTCCCGGTTTGATCTATCTATATATAGAAACCATAATCCCTCATATATGGGGGTGGCTGAGTCAAGGCAAAACCTCGACTGTTTGAAGAAATAAACAGTGGAGGGGATACCTGATCTCGTTCCGCCCCATTTAGTCGACTTTTACAACACGCAGGGGAACATAGAGGAGGTATTCTTATTATGCTTGCTTATATTCCACTTAACCGTCTTTTCAGCAACCTCTTCTTCGAAAACTTTGCTAAGAATCTTGATCCTTACCTCTAATCCAGATTTTGCTTTGAAACGACATGAACGCAGGTAAGAAGAACGCCAGTTAGCCTTGAATCTTCTGGCTGGTGATTGGGTTTTCCTTCATTGGTTTTATTTAACCAAGGGATTAATCCATTGGTTTCTATCTTCTGGCTGGTAATATGCGTTTTCCTTCATTGGTTTGGTTTAACCAAGGGATTAATCCATTGGTTTTTATCTCCTGGCTGGTGATTGGGTTTTCCTTCATTGGTTTTATTTAACCAAGGGTTTAATCCATTGGTTTCTATCTTCTGGCTGGTAATATGCGTTTTCCTTCATTGGTTTGGTTTAACCAAGGGATTAATCCATTGGTTTCTATCTTCTGGCTAGTGATTGGGTTTTCCTTCATTGGTTTGGCTTAACCAATTGATTAATCCATTGGTTTCTATCTTCTGGCTGGTGATTTGGTTTTCCTTCATTGGTTTGGCTTAACCAATTGATTAATCCATTGGTTTCTATCTTCTGGCTGGTGATTTGGTTTTCCTTCATTGGTTTGGATTAACCAAGGGATTAATCCATTGGTTTATTTCCTTTTTATTATTATTTGTCCTTGACGTCCAAAAACAAATCTTGTTTTAAGAAAATTTGGAACGCGCTTTATTACTATTATACACTGGTGAAGTTTTTTTTTGTTGTTTTTTCAGCCGTTTTTAGGGTTTTCATTTATGGTGACGGTTAATTTTCTGGCTAGTTTTCGAGTGAAACGTGTGTTTTTTTTTTTTATGTTTTTTCTGGGTTCACCTCATCTTAATTGATTAGTTTCCCAACCTTTTCCCCTTAGATAGGTGATGGGAATTTCCCTTATCCGTTGCGCGCACGCAGTTGATATTTGAGAATTTTTTGGTGACTTGTCATTTATGTCCTTTCTTGTATATACCCAGACCTAAACTTATATAGGATAAATTTTTATGATTATATACTATCTTTAATTATTTATTGTCTTATTTTTTTCTAAATAGAGTTTAATTCCTTCGTCTTGGTGTTTTCTCGTTCCCGGGCCTTTCTTGATGAGGGCAGTTTTTGCCTGTCCCGGTGTCACACTCATAAAAAAAATATATTTCCTGTTACCAACATTTTATTTTGCCTTATTCGTCCGTATTCCATCTACCTTTCCAGATGTTATAATATGAACTCAACCTTCCCATTACATATGTCGAATCTAGGAAAGATGAGTAACCCCTAAAACCACATGTAAAGTTAAATTATCCCTTAAGTTGTTATGTTAGGTTAGGTTTGGTCTAATGAGATTAGGTGACTTTCATTATAATTATGAATAAATCCAGAGCACCTGGGGTTACTATTCTTTACAAGATGCTTGTCTTAAAAACACTCGATTTCTTCTTTTCGTTCATTTATGTGAATTTTCTACAGTGTAATGAGCTGTGAAAAATGCTTGCAGGCTTTTGAAACTTTTCATGGAAAATTGCTTTTGCACTTGTTTCTGTAGTCATTTGTATTCATCATGTACATTATTATTATTAATATTTTTATTATTATTATTACAATTATTATTATTATTATTAGTTTTTATAATAATTATAATTATTAGTGTTTTTATATTATTATTATTAGTGTTTTATATATTATAATGTTTTTACTATTATTATTATTATTATTATTATTATTATTACTATTATTATTATTATTATTATTATTATTATTATTACTAATATTCACATAGAAATACATATATAATTCATACGCCATACGCTCTGCTTTGGACTTGTTTTTCTACGTAACTTCATTCATTTGCTACTATTATGAACTGTTATTTTGCACCTCATTTAATTACTTCCACGTAGTACGAGTATACCTGGAATTTCACAACCTTCACTTGTGTACTTATTGTTCAGTAACAAATGGCACCTCTGTAGCCTTTAGCTTTTCTCCCTCTCATGAATGGTCGCTAAACTAGTCCAGCCTCCTCCACATATATATTTGTTGACCCCATCATCCTGATATACATGTACGATGTTTCGGTAAGTATATATGTTTATACTAACACTGTACTGCATGTTTGGGTTCTAAGGCTGCTTTCACACCAGAGTGGCATGTCGCACGTGGCATGCCACGTGCGACATGCCACTTTGGTGTGAAAGCAGCCTAAAGCGCGTGTTGTCGTCTTTGCTTTTGTGTATAGCATATCCACTGTTCGTTCCATTGCCTTATTTGTTTTTTAAATGGGTTTGATATTAGTGAAAAATAAACTTTTTTTTTAAATAATTACAGTCATTAAATCTTTGCTTTCCTCACTAAAGATATGAAAAAAAATATATTAATTTATATATTTTCATTGTCGGATGCTTAAATATTCGCCAATTTATATAAAATACGAGAAAGACAATGACACGTGTTTATGTATATTTTTTTTATTTTTGTATTTCTTTTGGTACAGTTTGAAAGCTATGCTGACGCCGACGGCGACGCCGACGCCGATATAGCAGACGACAGCCCTCCTACGACGACCGGGACGGGAGTGTCGACTTAGAAGTATTAGAAAATAGTTATAATATTAATCTCTTTCTCTCTGTCTGTCTGTCTGTATATCTCATTCTTCTATTATCTAGAAATCTCTTTGTCTCTCTCATTCTCACCGCTCATCTATATATACATAATGTCTTTCTATTTATAGATTTCATGTATAATGTATAGTGTATAATGGTGCAGGTTCATATGAGAATAATGTATACTAACCCCTTAGCTGTATATATATGAATAATTATTATTTATTAACGGCAAAATTGGGTGTAATATTGTTCAGTCGAAAAATCGTGGAAGATGGGAGATATTATTCCATGTTCAAAATATTCAAATGGTATTGAAACCTTTTGGAACTTATTGGAAAGGTTAATCATTTTAATATAAATATATGTGCATTGAACTGGATGGGTCATATTACCTGAAACTACCCTTTGATCCTGGGTCAGATTACCCAAAAGATGAATACATTGGGTCAAAAGGAGAGGGAAGATGTGTCCTTCTAATGGTCGTAGTCTCTGTCGATTCAGCAGGCTTAGTGGCCATACACCAGTGCCCTCGACCCTCATATAAGAAATACACATATATGCGTATAATTCATTCATATACTGTATACCAAAAGGTTCTTGATATAGTGTGTATTGACGTAAAAAGAGAATTTTTAGCAGCTCTGCAGGGTAGAATACCCCCTGGTTGACCCATTCTTCAGTAAAAATGTGATGCCTAAATCCCTCATGATTTTTTTTTTTCTTTTTTTTAAGATTCGTTCACATCCATACCCTTGTTAGCATTCAAGATTTCTGTAAATAGTTATTCCATCTTAAAAAACAAACAAACTTGATATGGTACAATAATAGTGACGAAACAGACATCCCTTGCAAAAAATTTCTAATAGTTAAGCAAAGCGACTCCTATTGTATTTAACATGGTTATATCATTAGAAACGCTGTAGAGTTGTTTCCGCCCTGGCAGAGGTTAGATAATTATCAGCATGGTAGTGTTCACTATCATTTTAGCTACCCAAAATATCGTTTTTTTTTATTATTATTATTATTATCGAAATTTCTCCAAGTCAGCAGTCCTCTTGCGAAGATTTTCTCTTCCAGAAACAACGTTTTATCGAGTTGGATGATTTCTCTATCGCAAACATTATAAATGAAGCTTTTCAAACGTTTTTGTGTCGCTTCAGTAAATTAATAGAACCGAAAAAAAGCCTATTTAGGCATTTTAATCATATGATTTTCGAATGTTTTAATCCGTCCCTGTTTTTTTAGGACATTGATTTTGCAGTTCTGGCTTTGATGGGTGATGTATTTGTTAAAAACATGTGAAACTTTTCATTGATTGTAGATTCTATTTATACAGTATATATGAATTGATTTTACGTTTCAGTAAGGCCGCTTTCAAACCAAAGTGGCACGTGGCATGCCACGTGGCACGCCAGTTGAAAACGAACATCCGGAAATATATGAAACCTTTCACACAAGTGGCGTGACTCGTCCCATGTGCTACGTGTGACTTACGACGCAAGTAGCACATGGGAAGTGTCATGCCACTTCTGTGTGAAAGGTTTCTTATATTTCCGGATGTTCGTTTTCAACTAGCGTGCCACGTGGCATGGCACGTGCGACGTGCCACTTTGGTGTGAAAGCGGCCTAAGTATTCTTTGGTTGTAAATGAATTAATGCTTATATGTGTTCCGATATTTATTAAGACTTTGTATTGATCTTCCATCCGTAGGCCATGCATATGACGTTGTCATAATCCTTTGCATTGAAAACTTTGGAGATTCTATTATTATTATTATTATTATTATTATTATTATTATTATTATTATTATTATTATTGTTGTAGCAACCTTTGATCCGACCACGGCTTCAGTCACAGAAATGAAAACCTCTGAAAAACTATTTTATTTTATATTTTAAAAACTTTTCACTTCAGAAAATCTCAGTTTATCGACCGACTCAATAGCCAATAAACTGCCATGTTTTTGACTGACAAGAACAGAAAAAAAAATTAGATGACATTGTACTTTAAATTTATTTTCCTTTAGAATAACGTTAAACATAAGTTGATGTTTCTGTGTAACTGCTCTTCACCTCTAGAAAAAGTAGTCTATGTAGATAAATGCTTTTGAATAATTTCAGGTTTTGATATAAGTATACATGTGTGTGTATTTGTGTGAGCACGTGCGTGTTTATTGAAAGCTAACAGCATATAGATATAAAACCGTCTCATAGCTATGTAAGTCACTTTTGAAGATAACTAAAGATTTTATTTTTTTTTTCTCCAGAAATTTAGTGTTTATCCCAATCCAAATGCGATCGACGTTATAATCCTGCCAGATTTTTTTCGGTAATCAAAATAAAATGAATCAAAATAGTTCTTCGCTCTTGTCATTTTGATTAATATAATTTAAGAAAAATTGTTAATTGAATATTTTTTTATTTTTAAAATTTTAATAGTCATCTAACTTTTTCTATCTATATTACTTTATTCTGGCTAAACGCAGCAAAGGGTACGTATCATAAAGTAATTGATCTCTGTGTGACATGAAGTTTGGGAAAGGGAGAGTAGTGGCGTCTGTCGCCTCCTAGTCCATGCCACCTGATCGGGCATGATGAGTACATAAATGGATATGGTATACCATATGTGAATCCAATTGCATAATGAGTTCAAGAAGGAGACTAGGCCTATATATGCCTAGCTTGAAGCTCTGCACCTTCCCCCAAAATACAGATGACTATGTTAGTCCAGTCCAATAGCCCGTGTATACAGCCTCAATGCAGGGCTCACAATCGAAGTATTAAGTAATTTCATGATTAATTTTTGTACACTTGAAATGCAGTGCATGTACTTATGCAGAAACGTTCAGAAACAATAAATTCAGGGTTCAGATCGCTTATTTTATTGGCTTAAAGTTTTTCTGAACTTTGGGATGGGAGTTCATATATTTTCCAGCAACTGTGTGTGCAGTTTTCTGAGACATGATTACTGTATTGTGGTATAGTTTGGGACAATATCTATCATGTGTTCAATTAATTTACAGACAGATATTGAGGTAGAAAGTTACTAATATACATACGAGTTTACTTAAGGTAAATCGCTCGTCATCGTTTCACTTTGACTAATTCGATAAAATTTTTGCTGTTCATATTTGGACGGGAGTGTGTATAGCATGTAATTTTTTTTTAATTCACATTTGTAGTACGTGATTGCTGTATCGTAATGATGTATTTTTTTTTTTTTACCTCAGTGTGTTTCATGATGACATTATCTCTGAGGGAATGGTAAATACATGCTTTATTTCAGCATACCTTAAATTATGTAAAATTCTCTGGATTATGCAGGTCAAAAAGAGGTTGTTATCATACACAAATTTCACGATTATTTTTGTACCCAAGAACATGTTTTGAATTATCATACACAAGTTTCACGAACGTTTTTGTATCCGAAAACATTTTGAATGATCATACGCAAATTTCACGAACATTTTTATACCCAAGAACATGTTTTGAATGATCATACACAAATTCCACGAACGTTTTGCACCCGAAAAAACTTTTGAATGATCATACACTATTTTCACGAACGTTTCTTTACCCAAGAACTTTTTCTGAATAATCATTCACCAAATTCACGTGCGTCTCTACACCCGAGAACATGTTTCGAATGATCATACACAAATTTCACGAACGTTTCTCTACCCGAGAGCATATTCCCCAATGGACGTATTCTAGTTTCACAAACGTTTAAGCCCTCTGAGAGCATTTTAATATCATCAAAACGAAGCGCATTAGCAAGAATAATTTCTCATCGATAATTAAAATTTTGTAACATTAGTAGAATTTATTTTACGAATCTATTGAAGACTTTATATAAAGGCATATTTTAAGAATAGCACAAACTCTATAATGGAATAAAAAGAACGTCTTGAGAAAGTCAGACTTGTAGGTTGTTAGTTATCTCTTCTTGATCTCTTAACAGATACAGTATTTAATGAATAAATGTATAAATGTCTGTAAATGAGTTAATGCAATGCATAATGTAGACAGGAATGGTCATATTTTATATTAGAATATAAGTTTTATTCTGTAAAAGAAGTGACCTTTATTTATAAGTCGCTCCCTCAGAGGGTCCATCTTCGCCCAATTTGACAATAAAGTCGGCAGGATTACGTGAAAGATATTCGATTAATTTAGCAACTTGATATTATTAGATCCCAAATATATGGATAGTGCAACCATAGATATAAATCTGTTATAAAATGGCATACCCTAGTTAAAGGTCTTCGAAAGATTGTTTTTTTTAATATATATTCTTGAGCGTTGGTTTTACTACTGTGGTCTTAAATTTTGGTAACTTATAGGGATTCTACATATGCTGTTCTTTCTCTTAAAGTAATGAATTGGTTCATAAAGGATTGGGTATTTTTTCAATGCACTACCAAGATTTGAAGTTTTGCATCTTTTATTTTCGGTGATTTTTGGTATCACCAAGCCTATCCTTTGGCAATATGGCACTTTGTAAGTGGTGGACAGTGCCAAGAAAGGCTATGCGTTTATATAATGTAATGGCACTGTCTGTAATTAGTGAAATATTGACTTCAATATTTAAGTAATCTTTAATAATTAGATTTTCCATCTTCAGTCTCAGCATATGGTCTCTTTAATCTATCACTCTCTCTCTTTCTCTTCTCCCACTCTTTTCCATTTCATTCAGATGTTTGATCATCATCATTTCATCTCCTCGAGATTACTAAGTGCTGTAAATGAGTAAAAACACGTCTTTAAATAATACATAACAATTATATCAGACCCACAATGCAGTTTGCTTTTACACACTGCATAAATGCATTCGCAGTATGCATTTAGTGATTCTCGTGGTTTCAGTGACATTTTTTGTCATACTTTGACATATTTTTGCTTCATACTTCAACGTTGTCACTCTTATCAATTTTTTTTTTTCGATTTTACATGAGTATTTGTGTGAGTCTTTCTGTACTTGAAATAAATAGTTATTTTGATAGTGTGTGTGTTTTCTTTCGTGGTTCCTTTATTTATATATGTCTTGCGTAGTTCCGTATGGTGTATTCATACTTTTAAGTACACAGAATATGTAATAGATAAATGAAAGAAATATAATAAGTTGTCTTTAAAATCGGCACTTGAAAGGTCGTCCATTTTGTTTAAAATTATAAAGGTTTTTAGATATTTTTTTTTTCATTGAATATATCTGACGAACTTAGATAACGAGGTGTGTCTCTCATTTGCAGATCACTCAAACTTAGGGTTTCATATTTCCAAGTGTATTTTTTATTTATTCAGATGACTGTACATGGGGACGTGCACATGGGCACTCCGAGTGATATTGCAGTTGTTAAACATTACAATCTGTATTTGGTTATGTATAAATATTAATAGAATTTGCAATTCATTTTAAATATCATAGCAAGTAATTTAGAATAAAATATAGTGTAATAATTGATTGATGGCAGAAGAGCACTCTGCGGTTATTGATTAAGAGTAATATTTGTAACAACAATTTTCAATAGCCCTTGTTGAGTGCTATCATTTAAGTTAAATCTCCACTTTACCACAGTACTGTCTCCGTGGCAAAATGGTAGCGTCTGCGACTCTGAGGCGGCAGGTCGAGGGTTCGCTCCCCGTCACGGACTGAGGTTAGTAAGGGCATACACTCAGGGTAACGATTACATCTGCCAAAACAAGTCCTTCGTAAGAAGGCAACCGTCCTAGCCCTTAGTAGAAAAGGGAGGTCGTGACGTAAAACCGAATCCATCAACCACAGTACTGTTACACGCGTATGTCCATCCCCATTCGCATGGAGATTAATTATGCAACAGAAAAGGCAAACTGTAATAACAACAACAACAGTGTCTATTAGACTGACGTCTTTCAATATCAGTATTATGGGGCAAAAAAAAATTCGAGTTTATTTTATGCTTCTGGTAAATATTTAGAAATTAATCTGTATATTTGATTATTTTGTCATAATATTACTAATCTGAGGTAATTAGAATTTATTTGAGATACTTCAGCAAGTTCATTTAATCCAAAAATATTTCTGAGAATAAGTGTTCGACCTGTTTTCCCATAAAATACATTAATTTGGAGTTTTCAAATGTTTCAACATAATATATTGAGAAGTTTTAGGTATATAAATGCTTTAGCTTTGAATAGAATTACAATATTTAATTATTCTTCAGTTCCTTTAAAACGTTTTTATATAAAATAACTGCCTCATTGGGGTGCATTAACGTTTTAACAGAATTTATCAAACTCATTTAATGTAAAATATACTTAAGAATATACTTCAGTATTTTGTTGTCTTTTCACCTGTTTAGGAAAATAATTTAAGTGTTATTTAGGTATTTTTCTAAGTGTTTGAGCACAATTCATGAAGTTCGTAGGATGGAGAAGCCATTGAAATACATGGATAATGAAGTTGCAATTCTCATTAGTCTCTTTTTGAGGTGAAAATTTTTCCCCTGACCGTGATTCGAACCTAGGATGCATATTCAAGTGTCAGTGTAAAAGTAGTTACACCAGATAGCAACAACTTAGTACGAAAAGTGATAATATCACATAGAAATTCTAGATAGAAAACTAGATTTTTAGACGTAAAGGTTTCAATGAAAACATGAAATCTGAAAAAACTACAATATTCGAGGAAAAGTTTTCATCAAGCCTAATGTTGTTATTGTTTTTTTTTTTGTGTGTCGCTATTCATTTACCACTTGAATGGGTTGGAACCAACCAGGATGAACCTGGGGAATTAAGACTGAATACCCTTCCTAACGCCCAGCGGTGAGCTCGAAGAAGGGATTCTTATTTTCCGAATCGAGAGCTCTGATCACTTTGATACAGCCGTAACCCTCCTTAGGCCTAATACTGATTATTATTATTTTTTTTTTTAGCAGAGGGTGGGAATGTAAAGACGGGATTGTTGACGAGCAGTCATGGTGATTAATTGTGATGACCCTTATATGTCCCTCATCATCATTTTTCATCTCTTCGTCAAGAAAATTTATATCCTTTTCTTCGAGTGTGATGTGTTTTATACTGAAAAATTTTGGGCATAATTTGCAAGGATTTACTCTAAATTATTAGTAGTAGTAGTGGTAGTTGTAGCTGCAGTAGTAGTAGTAGTAGTGACATTTTCTCGCGTTTTGGGACTTACGTTATTATTATTATTATTATTATTATTATTATTATTATTATTATTATTATTATTATTAGAGTATCAGTATTATGTGAGATTTGATCCTAAATCTCAAATATTGTAAACAGTAATACCAGTTCATGTGAAAGTATTAACAATGCCTTCCTCCTTATGGAGAGAGGATTTATATGATAATAATAATAATAATAGGATTATTATTATTATTATTATTATTAGTAGTAGTAGTAGTATTGGTATTAGAATTATTATAATTTTAATCAGAGAGACAGATAGAAGCTGGGGACTTGAGGCTAGGGTGATAGTGAGGGTATCCAGGTTTAATTCCCCACCTTCAGTCCGACTGTGTCGACCCCCAAATGAATAATAATATTGACAAAACGTAAAATAATTGTAATCATAGTCTTTATATTATCCTGTAGGTTTAAGTCTTATGTCTATAGAAATTTCTTAACATTAAGTCTATGTCTTATATAGAATATAGACATTTCTTCACAAGTAATGTTTTTTCTAATCTTAAGGAAGGAGTTAGATTCCATTTGCATTTTCTCTTGAAAGGCTCGATCTTTGGGGGGGATGTCATGTGCTTAACCCCCCCATTTCTCCCTCTCCCTCCTCACTGCCTGGAATCCTTTAGGACGAGTATTTATACTGCATCAAATCTCAGTATACTATTATTAATCATGGTTATATATTTCCCATGTTAGATATATGAAATGGAAGATATGTTAATTTTTTTTGCAGAATATGACTAGATAAAAGTATACATTTACATATTTATCTTAGAAAATCTTTCGTATTGTTTTAACGATGACTCATATATGACTTTAGTTCCCCTCTGTATGGCACTTCCCCTCTTCTTCTCTTTCGTGAAAAGTAATGTCCTCGGATAATGAGATAATTCAATATATTGTGTATTATGGAATAAGTGAAGGTGGCCTAGAATCCATTTTTTTTAATATGTTAATATATATTTTGCTAGACTTGAAGCATTGTATTCCATGATGCCCTAAGGAGTGTCTGGCAGTGGGGCATTAGGAGTGTGTGTGGGTGAGACCTCCGTGTGGGTGGGAATACTAGTGGCACTGATAACTGTTTGGTGTTGTGCCTAAAGGAGTGGCAGCTTCAGTTGCAGTGCGGCTCACGGCTTAGTACAGACTAGTTGGGCGTTGCGGGTAGACGGACGGTCCGGCGGGTTCCCCCCTTAGGAGGAGAGTACCAACCCCGTCGCCGCGTCGCCTTCGGGTTGACGCCGCCGCCGCCCCGCGACCATGTGGCGGTTACACGACCCCTTCGGGCGGCCGCCCTTGGTTTCTGCCGCCGCCCTGGCGTTCCTCCTCCTCCTGATCGTTCATGCCCAGGCTGACCCCGAGCCGAAGCCTGAAGCCAAGCCCCAGGGGGAATATGATGATTACTACGGTAAGTCTTGCACGACTAACTTTTCCCCCCCTTTTATTTTGTTCTCTTTTTCGTTTTTACGTGTAAGTCAAGCTAGAATTGTCTTTCATATTCTGTTGTCATAACTTCTTTATTTTAGTATCTTTATGTTTAGTATCTTTTTTTCCTCTCTTCTAAGTTTTAAACCATGACTGACGTAGAGGATCCTTTTTTTTAAAGCCTATTTGATTTGTAACTATTTTTAACTAATAAAACACTTATAAGGCTATACATTTCCCCTATCGTATAATTATAGACCTGTAAAACTTAATAGAAATATATTTTTTTATCATATTAACAAATGTAAAGCTTAAGTGGTTCAAAATATTAAATCTGCATCTTAAAGCTAACTTATATACGAATACATGAATGTGTGTGAGTGTAAACCTATCTCATAATTAATCCGACTTCCTTTTGAGATAAAGTATTTAAACATTAGATTCTACTGTATAAAAATCCTTTTTCACGATCAGGAACCTGTTTTCCATACATGTATTGGGAGACAAATACGTGTATGTGATTTAGACCTTTATGAATGAAAACTAGAATTTGTCCGAGTCTTTAAACTGACCTAAGTATATCTTGTGTTTATTCCACTCATGACTTGAAGACAGTATATACCTAAAGGGCGGTTTACACGGTCAAACGGTTCGACAGACAAGTGTTTGAAGTGATGTTCGAACGTGTGAACGGGGTATTTGGTTGTCGAACACTTTCGAAAAACGTGTTCGACAACCAAATACCCCGTTCACACGTTCGAACATTACTTCAAACACTTGTCTGTCGAACCGCGTTCGACGAACCGTTTGACCGTGTAAACCGCCCTTAAAATCCAAAGACACAGACTTTATTCACTCTACATTTTCCTTGACCCAGCTTTTGCGTGACCCACTTTTTGGGTTTACTTCCTTGCATACTATCCTTTACGAATCTATACATTAAAAGTATTTGTTAGAAGAAATGTACGCTAAGACTACTGTATAATCTGGTTATGTTAATAGACGTGAAGTGTTCTGAATGCGATGTTCCTTAGCCTAATATCTGTCATTACTATGTGATCAGTGTAGGAATTGTAACCACAGATACCACTAGTATAAATTTACGAAACTTTACATTTGTCAAAGATTGTTTTTTAATTAGTCTCTATTTGTTAGATGAAACAATGAGGAAGTCACAAACATGCGTAAAATAGTCAATAGATTTTAAATATTCAGTCTAAAATATTGTAATTATGGCTCCATTTTGTTAGGTTTCGTTTTAGTTAACTGCTGAAGGAAAAAAGGGTAAATTTTTTCGATTTTTGCATTGAAAGTTTGGGGCTGTTGTCATAAGGAAAATCGTCCTTGGGGCAGCTGTCCTTAGGGGCTGTTGTCTATACCCGGTTAGTATCTCCAAAACAAGTTGGTTATTGAAGAAAGGAAAATACATAATTTATACCATGTTGTTTCCAGTCATGCTGGTTTATGTTTTTTCCCTTATTTTTTCCATATATGACTCCGTTTTCCAAGAAATATATGTTGCAAAAAAAAAAAAAAATGTTTAGACGCGAACCGCTACTGAATTTTATAATTTAAAAACTTGTCTTGTGGAGAAAATTTTTATTGGACTCCGTATTTATTTATTTTTTTTTTTTTATTCATGTTTCGTTTTATTTATTTTTGTTTACTTTTCATATATGAATTCTGTAATCCTTATCGACTCTTAATTTATAAATATTAACATTGATTTGCGAATTAGCTTACTGGTTCAACATTAACATTCCGAAGTATGAAAAAATTAGGCCGATTCAACATTTAACATCAATTCCATTTATCCATAAATTTTAATCACAGCTTAAATATAATGTCCATATTATTCTTATTTTAATATTTTCCAAATATTCTTTTCCCAATATCAATAATAATTGCTGATTCAACTTTCTCGAAAGTATTGATAACTTTCATAATCAACATTTCTTTGATTGATTTAATTGTCGGACAGAATCTGTTTTACGAGTTGCACTTGTAATAAAAACGAAAAAAAAAAAAGAGTATCTTAGTGCTTACGAGTGTATTCATCTACTCATCTTCAGAGTTACAAATTGAAAACCGTCATTGCTGATGAATACCATTTTCTTGAATTTTTTAGGATTGTTTTGCAAAAACAATATGATAGAGCCTTCAGAACACTGTCATCATGAATTATTATCTTTTAATGAAATTACAATATACCCGTAGTCACCGTGGCAAAACGGTAGGGTCTGCGACTCTGAGGCGTCGGGTCGAGGGTTCGCGCCCCGCCACGGTCTGAGGTTAGCAAGGGCATGCACTCAGGGTAACGATTTCATCTGCCAAAACAAGTCCTTCGCAAGAAGGAAATCGCCCTAGCCCTTGGTAGAAATGGGAGTCCGTGACGTAAAACCGAATCAAATGAAATTACAATATAACTATCTTATTCCGCAAGGGGTGAAGTATTTACAGACGTTTATTTACATTTTATCTCTTTGCTTTCTCTGTCTTTATTATTTTCTCTCTCCAGATTGTCTCACCTTGGTGTCCACTGATAATTAGTGGATTATTACCATTTCTTGATTTACATTTAACTAACTGTTGTAAACTAAACACCTATTCTAGAATCCTAGTTTGTTTACCCAGTCTTGCAAATTATATGTATGGTGCTTTCAAGTTCCTACATTTATATACATACCTTATTCATTTTTAAGTTATGTATATCAGTGCATTTATTATTATTTATTTCCTCTTTGGATTTTAGGTTGAAGTTTTTTTTTTTTCGTGATGTATTGTTCAGGCTAAAGTTTGTCATATTAGTTTCACTGATAATATAGAGTATAGCTGGGGCAAATTCTTAGAAAAAAATATCAATGTTATATCCCTCTTACATAATGAGAACAAGGTGGCCTCAGTTGTACAAAAGGGAAGAAACCTCTTTTCACCATACGCTATCCATCCTCACCTCTTTCATTAGCTGTTCTGGACGAGAAAATATAGCTTTGAATTGAGTGCCAAACCTTCTTTCCTGAAAATAATAATGATAATAATAATAATGGATGGAACGTAATGGTTAGCTTACTCTACTCTGGGGGCATCCAGCTTTAATTCCCCAGTTCCAACTCGGTCCACCCTCATAATGGGGATCAAGAGTAATATACAAAACTTAAAAACAAAATCTCAGAAACATAAACAGGACTTCAGTTTTTATAGTTTTAATCGAGTTTTTCATTTTCACTTTAAGATTTTTATTAATTGAATTATAATGTAAAAGTAAAAATCCAATGCATAAAGATACAAAAACATGCCTTACGGCGTCCATATGTTACTTTAATCGTCCAAAACTAATGTCCTTTTCGTACCCTGATGAACTACATGCCCCTAACTCTTGAGACACGAAAGAGGGTCATAAAAAAGGAGAAGAAAAAGTCATGAACATTCGCCTTTTAAGTATCATATTTTAACTCGACAAAGAAGTCTCACTCCTCAGTGTCTTTCACAACTAAATTTTCAGAGGACTGTGGTTGTAGACCTACATAAAGCGTTAGTACACAATACCAGTAATACTTACTGCTTCACACAATGCTGTAGAGGGGTATACCTACATTGAACGTTATGATATACGTTAGTACGCAATATCAATCATCTTACTAGTTACTTCTTTTTTTTTTATTCAGGAACAAAGTTCACTTCCACGTTGCGTAATACTAGTCTGTGGAAGCTGCACACATTTCTCATGTGTATAGAAATTCTCAGTACACAAAATATATATAAAATCCTGTCATTCTACACTTGGAGTCAGCGTTGTCGAAATAATATTGCAACCGAACACTTCATTCTTTTTCTTGTTCTGCTGTTGCTAAGATAAAAGTGGCAGTGATGTCAAAATCAATGTACATTACCCTCGTGCCCACATGATGAGGAATTATAGCAACATGCCCAGCCACCCTTTGTCAAAATATTCTCAAGTTTCCTATTCAAGAACGACATTATGAATTTGTTCCATACAATCCTAAGTTTTTGTTGTTGTTTCACAGTAGGTTTCGTCTCCTTCGGCTGATCCTTTCGGTTCAGTTCTTCTGAAGTCGGTTTGAAAAATATTTTTTAGATTCTTAGATTTGCACATTGTTAGATTCATAGTTTCTATTTTATTAGCGGCGCAAAAGCACACTCACATTACAGTTATATTGACAACAAACATACTTTATTTCTGAATTGTTCGTTCCATATCCTTGAAATAATTCGTCCGATACTTCTGGCGCCCTTATTGTGGCAGATTCTTAAAAAAACGGTGCTGTGGAACTTGTAATAGTCTCTCAGGGCCTTACATTACATGGAAGAAGTATTCTTTTGGCATTTCAATGATTGGATGGATTCGGTTTTACGTCACGAACTCCCTTTTCTACTAAGGGCTAGAACGGTTGCCTTCTTACGAAGGACTTGTTTTAGCAGATGTAATCGTTACCCTGAGTGTATGCCCTTACTAACCTCAGTTCGTGACGGGGCGCGAACCCATTTCAATATATAGCCTAAATTACCACAAACTTCTGTTATAGTTACTCGTCTGTTTTATTCTATTTCCTCTTCATCCAAAAAGTCTCGACACTCCTCAGGAATCCTTGTACACTACCCCCTGACATTTCTGTGTCTTCAGGAGACCGACCACTCCTCGGGGTCTAATAGGCTATTTATTCCCTTAGCTAAAAGACCGCATATTACAATCCTCGTATATCTTGAGTGTCATGTAAGGAAATTATTTCCTGTCTCTCTAGTAAATCTTGTATTTGTTTAATTCCTAAATATATTTTTTTTCATTTCATTCTTTTGATTTACCCAGGTATTTAGAATTATATTATGTATATTTTAGAATCCAATTGTGATTTTTTATCAACTTTCAGCCTCTCATTGACGGAGATTCGAAAATCTCGATGGAAGTCTTCCAGTAATGAGACTTCTTACATTATATATATATATATATATATATATATATATATATATATATATATATATATATATATATATATATATATATATATATCATAAATAGATTTTTTCTCTTTTGAAACCTGATTTGACATCAGTACACTTAACCCATACAAGTATTAAAAAAAAAAAAAAACATGGCACGTATATCGGTCACATATTGCCTTTAATATTTGTTCCTTATAATATCGCACACACACAAAGATCATATACCTTACTTACAAGTTATCTCATAGAATAAAACCCATTTTTATGTACTTCGACTATTCTTTCAACCTGTCCTTTTCCTATTGTGTATCATTACCTCATGTCTTCTTTGTCCTTAACCTTTTACTTTTCATCGTCTTAATGTTTTCTTCGTGCCTGGGCCTTTATTGATGAGGGCAATTTGTTTGCCTGTCCCGGTGTCACTCATTTTTTTTTATTTATATTACATCTGCCAAAACAAGTCCTTCGCAAGAAGGCAACCGTCCTAGCCCTTGGTAAAAAAGGGAATCCGTGACGTAAAACCGGAACGAAACGAAACGAAACGATGTTTGCTTCGCTTGTTAGATGATTGTGTTGAGAGCGTCTGTCACAGACAGAATTTAGAGAAGAGGAGGAAACGGATTAGCTCAGCGAGACTGCTTGAAAGAAAAGGCTGATTGAAGTAGGCGTAAAAGAAATTGCCTCTTTTTAAGATCATGAGAGGGGTAATGATGATTGCCAAAGCCGAACTTAGTGTTTGACTGGTTTGAAAATGATGTTTGTTCTTTGACTTATTTGTTTTATTTCTTTATTTGTTTATTTATTTATAGACTTATTATGTTTTAGTTTGATGTGTATTACGCAATTCTCTTCCTCCTCCTCCTCCTCCTTTTTTTATCTTAATAGAATGTCTTGTTTCTTTGGGCCTCGAAGCAAAAAGAATTTAATTTTTGCTTTTCTTTTCTATATTAGTTAACTTATTATTTCATAATAGTAATAATAATAATAATAATAATAATAATAATAATAATAATAATAAAAATAATTATAATAATAAAAATAATTATAATAACTATATATATATATATATATATATATATATATATATATATATATATATATATATATATATATATATATATATATATATATATATATATATATGGAGCTGTTCATGAATATGATTCAACCCCACTGACGATACATCAGTATACATATACAAGACTTATTTATTTCCTTGGGGGATGTGTTCTTTATTTTAATGAAATTTACTCACTCGATGTCTTCAATCAGACGTACGGGTGATTTCAACTAATTATCTCTAATTATCTGAATGCCGCGGTAACTCACTAGCAGAGCTCCCAAGTTAGGAAGTGACAAACCTGACATTCGTATGTTCGATCCCACCACTGGGCGTTAAGAAGGGAATCCAGCCTTAATCCGCCAAAACTATGGATTATAAAATATAAGAAAATATATTTTCAGGCTTTGATTCTGGTGATTATTGTTTTCACGCTCCACTTAGCAACTCAAGTGTTTAATCCCACTAAATCTGTCTTATGTGATTTGAGTCGAAGTAGAGGGTATCAGTAACAGAGGGGAATTCGAGGGGAGGGACAGTTAAAGAGGTTAAGGAGAGAGAGAGAGAGAGAGAGAGAGAGAGAGAGAGAGAGAGAGAGAGAGAGAGAGAGAGAGAGAGAGAGATCTGCCAGATCTAGGGGAAGGATATTTGTCCTGATGGAGGAGATGAAGTTTTAAGTAGCTTCGAAGGAAAATAAAGAAAACCCTTCAGATCTGGTGAGAAGATTTTCATGATAAGAAGCCTAATTCAGAGAAGAGAATGGAGAAGAATCTCCTGAGAGTGGGAAGAGAGTTCTATTTGAGTAAATCAAGGAATGCTACTTTATTGTAGTCACTGTGGCTCAAGCGGTAGCGTCCGAGACGTTGAGGCGTCAGGTCGAGGGTTCGCGCCTCATCACGGTCTGAGGTTAGCAAGGGCATGCACTCAGGGTAACGATTACATCTGCCAAAACAAGTCCTTCGCAAGAAGGCAACCGTCCTAGCCCTTGGTAGAAAAGGGAGTCCGTGACGTAAAACCGGAACCGAAGGAATGCTAATTTATTCTTAGTAATCGAAGCGAGAATATTTAGAGGAGATATTATGAGATATGGAGTATGGAATTCTAGAATAACTCGAGGGATACAAACTAGTTTAAATTGAGGAGAAGATTTTCCAAGTTTGAAGAGAAGGAATACTGTAAAAGAGTAGCGAGAATTATATTTAATTGGTTAAGAAGACGCTTACACTCTGAGTGATCTACACAGTATCGGTTGGGGGGGGGGGTTCAGGAATTATGGCAGCCCTTTATTCTCATAGAGCTAAGAGGAGTGATCGAGGTAAATTAGTTTCTGGTGAATGTGTGTGCTTTGACTCCGCCACCCTCCCTTACAAAGGGGACTGCGAGCATTGCATATGTATGTATGCAAGAAGGGGAAGATTATCCTATGGATTCTAAGGGATAAAATATAGGTATATATGTGTGCTTTGACTCCGCCACCCTCCCTTACAAAGGGGATTGCAAGCATTGTATATATTGTATGTATGCAAGAAGGGGAAGATAATCCTAGGGATTCTAAGGGATAAAATATCCTTAAAGGGAAATGTGAGCCGTGGGAATGTGGCAAATGAAATCCCCCAAAGGATACAGTGTCATGGATATTTAAGCTTACTGGAAGATAGAGATAAGATAATACTGCATGACGTGAAGAGGGAGTAATTCAAGGATTCTTTTATGGCATAAGTCGGTGACTTAGGCCGCTCTCACACCAAAGTGGAACGTCGCACGTGGCACGCCAGTTGAAAAGGAACATCCGGATATTATATGAAACCTTTCGCACAGAAGTGGCGTGACACGTCCCTTGTGCCACGCCACTTCCGGATGTTCGTTTTCAACTGGCGTGCCACGTGCGACGTGCCACTTTGGTGTGAGAGCGGCCTTAGAGGGAGAGAGAGAGAGAGAGAGGAGGTTATTTGATCCTCTTTCGTGAATAATCGTCGCAAGACCCTCACACCAAAAGATAAAAAAAGGCGTAAATATTGAGTACAAAAAGCATACATTTCTTCATTGCTCATTTGCATATCGTGACATGGACTCAACAACAACAACAGAAATAGTAGCAGCGCTACCAGATGGCGAGACTTATTTTTGTTGTTGTTTACTGTGTTATTTATACAGTCTGACCTCTTTACAACGCTGGTTTCGCATGCTTCGATTTTTTTATATCGATATATTAATATTTTATTATATTTTCCCAGTAAGCTGCCTCACGCCAGGAAATCCACACCAGCTTACCCTGTGGATGTCCCATGCAATGTGATTGGGAGAATTATGATTTTTTTTTTTTTGTAGCTCCAATGAGATAAGAGGGGTGACAGGCATGAATTTGTTTTCTGGCGAATGCGTGCTTTGACTTGGTCAACCCCTTATAAGGGGGGTAATGCTGCTGTTGTGTATATATGTATCTGTATTTACTCGTATGCTTCATTTAAACACAAGTTCAACAGCGTTGTGATATTTTAGTATTTTGTTTATTAAGTTTTCTCTGTCACATTTTGAGAGTCTGTCGGGATCTTGTCGTCCAAATGACATGTTACTTAATGGCATATTATGCCTTTATATGCCATCACGCAAGCATTTGTACATATTCCCTTTGTCATGGTTACGTGTAATGACTTATTCGTTCTCGTGTTTGTCTGTTACAAATTCACGAATATGTTTCACGCGCCGAATATTTAGTGCTATGACGAATTCGTAGTGACTTCCACGTCTGGAGTCGTAATCATTTTAAGATATTTGTAAATTTATAGTTACTAAATTATTAGTTTAATTTTTATTATGTACGAAAATGATCGTCTTATTGAAAGTTTTATTTGGCAGTTAATAAATTGGATAAGTAATATAAATTAAGGCCCGATTTCTTAAACAGTGTAAAACTGCGTCAGATGCGTTTATGAAATCCATCTGTGGTGTGTCTAGCTAACTAACAATATGGTATCCTAGGTTTACACTGTTTAAGATATCGGGCCTAAATCATGTTCGTTCCGGTTTTACGTCACGGACTCCCTTATCAACCAAGGGCTAGGACGGTTGCCTTCTTGCGAAGGACTTGTTTTGGCAGATGTAATCCTTACGCTGAGTGCATGCCTTTGCTAACCTCAGATCGTAACGGGGCGCGAACCCTCGACCTGACGCCTCAGAGTCGGAGACGCTACCGACTGAGCCACGGCGACTACTATCGGGTCCTTCTCTTAAATCTGTCATGAGTGTGATGATTTGGCGGTCTTTCAGGAGCTAGGGACGTTAAGCTGCGTCTGGACAATACTGTCAAAATTTGACGTTATATATTGAGTGAAGAATTTGACGTTATATATTGAGTGAATCTTTGATTTCACGATTTGTTTAGCTAAAGGAAGATTTTTTTTTAATTTAGACGAGACAGTATTAAGTAATATTTAGTCATATAACAATACTGTCAGAATTTGACGTTATATATTTAGTGAATCTTTGATTTCACGATTTGTTTAGCTAAAGGAAGACTTTTAGTTAGTCATATAACTTTATACTGATAAATAATCACAACTGTTACCGAACGGTTTTTCTACTCCAGGCACGCATTTCATTTGTAAAAGAGCTTCATTTTCACACACACACACGTATTGACGAGCTATATGAACGTCACAGCGCAGAAAAATACTAGTAGTCGCCGTGGCTCAAGCGGTAGCGTCCGCGACATCTGAGGCTTCAGGTCGAGGATTCGCGCCCCGTCACGGTCTGAGGTTAGCAAGGGCATGCACTCAGGGTAACGATTACATCTGCCAAAACAAGTCCTTCGCAAGAAGGCAACCGTCCTAACCCTTGGTTGAAAAGGGAGTCCGTGACGTAAAACCGGAAATAAGTGCAGAAAAATACTACAAAAGCAAATAGAGAAGTAGCAACAGGTGTTTTAATGAAGCGTTTGGTCTGTTCCTCAGATCTGGTTGCGCTTTGCTCTAAGCTGTTTCAAAATCTCCTATGTCTTCTGCCCTTAATATTTATTTATTTATGTTGATTCTTATTTAGCTCT
Organism: Halocaridina rubra; assembly: GCA_037179515.1. Lineage (NCBI taxonomy): Eukaryota > Metazoa > Arthropoda > Malacostraca > Decapoda > Atyidae > Halocaridina > Halocaridina rubra. Next base: position 41,768 of record JAXCGZ010001936.1, on the reverse strand, counting down.
ATCGCCCTTTTTTTTATCTTCTTATGCAGTCTTGTCATATTGTTTCATTCATCCTGAATCGCTAAATATAATCCTAAGGTTTTTTTTATATAGTTTTTATTTATTTATATAATTCCTACTGTTAAACAAAATCAATCATCCATTTTTTGCACATCTTGCCTCGACAATAATTTTCTTTATTTCTAAATATTTATTTTTTATTTTCAATCTCATTTTGCCCATCTCTTCATCTTCCTTCCCTTTCTTAATTTTTTCTTACTTTTATTTTTCTTTATATGTCTAATTTTGCTGTGGAAACTGAGCCAGCTGACAGGTGGGAAAAATTATATAACCAAACAAAAGATCTCGTAAAACTGACATATTCTTTAAATGTCAAATTTGACTTGCTTGTTGCATTCTTTTTTCTATAAAAACTGTCTATTTTGTACTTCTATGTCAACACATCTCTCTCTCTCTCGAGTACATAAAACTTTGCTAGAAGGTTTTCTAACCATATAATTATTTTTGTAGCTTAATAAATGAGTTATAACCCAAAATTTAATGCCCGGTTTCGGCTATGGTGCTCTGCTGCCATTCCTGTATCGCAATGCATATTTTTACTCCAATACGTTTAATTTTCCCAGTAGTTATTTTGTTCCAAAGTATTTTTCTATGTCTTGTGATATGTTTTTCTTACAACGTCTGAAGCTTTTAAATATCGACTTTCCAATTACGTTCGGAAAAAAAGTACGAAATTTGATTAACATCTTTTTAAAACGTGGGATTCATTTTGCTAAGTCAGCAGATAGCAACTCATTGTCCAAATGCGTCTATATATCACATACAAACTAGTTTTTTTTTTCGTTCTAATCCTAGCAACTATCTCTCAGATATATATTTTACTTTATTAAAGTTTTTTATGAATAATTTATTAAATTCTTAAATTTGTATTCCAACCTCTCCGAAATCAGCAATTTTTTTTTTTTACTTCATTAGAAGTAAAAAAATTAGTAAATTAAATAAACGAATTAATGAATAAGTAAATAATGAATGAGAGAAGAGAATTTTACATACTATATGTCACAACTATTTATATTATTTTCCTCGCCCCACATTTTTTGTGTATGCACCTACCAAGCGAAGGGATGTAGCAGTGTCATTCGTTGAGTAGATCTGTGCCATTTATGGTTATGTTTACATTAGTACCCCGAATATCCTAGTAAAGAGAGTACAAAATAGATCACCAAGGCCCTGGTAGACTCTTCAAGTTAGCGTATGTGGGTGGTTTGAGGAGTGCCTTGGAAAAAAAAAAAGTTTGCCCATGACAGCGCCTGGCCATGTCATCATCCCTCGCCCACACTGATAAGTTCTTCAACCACGACACATGCCTGCCTTCCCAGCAGGCATGGTCACGGGTCGCAAGAAAGCTAGAGATTCAGATTTGTTGTTCGACATCTGTTGCTGTGGTTGATTGCTGTTTTAACTATATGAAAACCCATGACATAATAAATAGCGTTTTTGATAACTCTACTAACTCATACTCTTGGGCTTTGCACCATTTCACTTTTGGTTTCGAATCACAAAAGTTTCCTCCAGTATTCATTCCATATTATTTATAGAGGCTTTGTAAACGAGCTTTATTAAATAAGCAATCAAAATTCAGCGTTGTTTACATTTCAATCTGCAACTCGTCAATGAAATTATTTTTCTCCGATAATGTGCTTTAAATGAGTCATTATTATGCTATTTCCAGCTTAAAACACATTAGGAGACTTTTGTAGACATTGTACATTGTTACCAGTGATCCGCTTAGCCTCGCCTTTATCTGGTCAGTGTCATTCATCTCTCGAAATTACTTGTGGGTGCTCTGCTAGAGTGATTGCGTCCAGACATTCGTATGTCAAGATGGTATAGACTCAGTAGTTTGAAGCATTTACTTGTGGATATTTTGCATAAGTTATGTCGTTCATATAGGCTCTAGCTGGTCTAGATTCACTTAGTTCAGACATTTACTTGAGGATGCTCTGCAAAAGTAATGTTGCCCATATGCTTCAGTTTGAATAGGCCAACTTGTGGCCTTTACTCATGGCTCCTCTGCAAAAGCGATACTATAAAAATAAGTTGCTCAACTTAGCCTAGATTTGCTCAAGACATGTCTTTCAGTAATTTTTTTTTACCTTGCCGGCGATATTCTCAAACCTAACTTTTAAGGACTATAAATTCTCTTTGTTATGAACATGACAAAACTCTTTTCTCTATGGATGGCTGATTAACACTGCATGAGTATACAGGACGTACAAAATTGTTTTAAACAACGTGTTTTACTTACATATGAGACTCAAGACAAACAAAATTACTTGTAGACTTTGGATGATAACCTTATGAAGATTTCGATAATTGTCTTCATCTCTATTGCCAGGACATACGTATTCTTCCTTATTTCACACATTTCTCTTCTAAAGTATGCGATTAGCCTACCTTAGAACCTCTGAGTAATTAGGGGTCTAATATTTGAACTTATTGTCTGAGAACCGAGGTGCCCAGTCCAGTGGAGTCTTTGTGCTCTTATGCTCATCTAGTAATGCCCCCTGGAATGTCACTTTATATGAAAGTTTAGTTTATCAGCATGTGCTGTGGTAGTTATACCTTGTCATAACTGCATGGTAGTTAAGTATTGTTTAAGATACCCATGGTATAATAAGGATGAATTAGTTTTAAAAAGTTTGATTTATAAATAGCATTATTTTCATAGTTTGACCTATCTGGGAATCATTTACATGACTCTCCATGTTTTGCATGTAACAATTTTGACCCCATATAAGAAGAAAGCTTGATATTGAGTAATCACAGAAGAATTTTAAGACTTGTTGTAGTTAAGTAGCTGTAAATCATCATCTGTTCTTTGAATTTACAATTCAGTGAATGCTCTTGTGCTGTTAGATGAGCATTTTTTCCCTTTACTTAATTACATTGTGTATATTTGTAAAACATTTCTTTTTCTGTGTGTGGGAATGGTGGGTACGACTACTATAAAAAGCCTGGGCAGCAGTGAAATTGACATCGACTAAAATTCTTATAAAACATGTACTTGTATAAAACTGAGGGGATGCGTTCACCATGTGTCCTCAGAGAAAACCTCAAACACTACAGCACTGGTACAAACTTTATATTATATATATATATATATATATATATATATATATATATATATATATATATATATATATATATATATGTAATGTTCACAGATCTCTTAGTCTTTTGGTACAGGTAATGTGCACTTACTCATTTTTTTCTGTAGCTATCATTTATTTTTTGCCTAATATCGCCTGCCATGATTAGACCAGCCCTCGATGCCTCCCATTTTTATTTCATCATAAGCAGAGTTGCAAAAGGGAAAGTTGTGTGGAGAGTCAAGCGTATTCAAGCCTATTTACCTTACACAGACACAGACAAATAGCATGTTTCTCTTGGGTTTAGCATTTAGACAAAGTTATCACCGATGACTATTTTTTGTTTCGTATTTTTTCCTTGCATGATAAGTAACCAGTCATCTGAATAGATTGTAGTCAAGTTTCCCACTTATTGTCTTGTGGAATAAAGTAAATAAATGTGGGGATAGATTAATTTAGAAAAGTCTCTGCCATCCGTTGAGCAAGAGAGATGCTTGACTGATTCTCCAGCGCAACTTTCCCTTTTCTCTTTGCAGACGGCAATTATGATGAGTATTACAACTACGAGTATAATGGCGAGCCCGAGGAACCTGGATTAACCACCGAATGTGAGTTCGAAGGGCAACGTTATGCCGACGGAGAGTCCTTCACGCCCGACGACTGTACGCGCTGTACCTGTGCAGGAGGCACGGTCAGTTGCGAACAGACGCCGTGCGACGACAACTGCGTTGGCGTTTTGTGTGAAGAAGTTGAATGTGAAAATCAGTACATTCCTTTAGGCCAGTGCTGCCCTGTGTGCCCAGGTTAGTAGTAGTCGTCTCCCCCACCCACTGTCACGCCCCTGTCTCTTCTTGTCCCATCCTGGAACTCATTCCCCAATCCTTCTTGCCTTTTGTTTCAACAGACTATAACGGATATGATGAATACCCATATGAGGATTATAATTATGAAGGAGAAGACTATGATCCTTATGCCACCGAAGCTCCTTATGACCCTTATGCCACCCCAGAGAGTCCCTATGATCCATATGCCACAGAGGCTCCCTATGATCCTTATGCCACTGAAGCCCCTCCCTATGACCCCTATGCCACACCGGCACCATATGACCCTTATGGCACCACTGAGGCACCCTATGACCCTTATGATCCTTATGGTATTCCCTACGATCCATATGATCGACCTCCCCCTACCACAACTACAACCACTACCACAACCACTACCCCTCAGCCACCAGATGAAATCCCTTATGAAAGGAGGCCAACTGGTGGTCGAAGACGCAATGGACGAAGAAATGGCAGACGGGGAGGTGCACGAGAACCCGAAGAAGGTATGGATCTTCACAAATTAGATCATGGAAATGGAAAATATCCTTAAAAGGAGGATATGAGCATTTTTAATAAATAGCAAGTTATATTCTCAGGGTTTCTCATGTAAGAGATAACTTAAACTCTACGTTATATACAGTATAGTGTTCTATGGATTAGCTTATTGTAAAATGGTGTTTTAAGACGCCAAAGTAGTATGTACTTTCCTTAGTGTTATAGGTAGCTATATTTTGTTAAATTCCAATTTTTTTTATTTGATAGTGAAATCTGATTCTTTCGACATATTTGCTTCAATTTTTTTTCTGTGACCAAGCATCTCTTCTTGCCATCTGTATCATTCTCATAGTTTTAATGATTCTTCTTCATCTCTTTTTACATGTTTCATTTTCATGTTATAGCTTTAATAATAATATTAATTAGCAGACACTAAACGGATGCACTTATCATATTTTGTCCTTGTCATACAAATATTTTGTTTTTCGTTGTTTATTTCTAAAATCTGCCCAAACCGATTATATGAGTACTAAATTTTAGGAATAATTCTTGAGGTATATAGAGTTTTTATTAGTGGATATCACAATATATATTTGTACAGAAAAGGGCAATTTTCTTCGCCTCTCCCGGCGTCACAATCATAAAAAAGATAGAAATTTCAAAAGTATTTAATTAATACTGACTGTATAGTTGATGGTTACAAGCAATTACTACATGAATTCACATCCATTTGTCCAATCCACAGAACCACCCCAGCCACCACCACCAGACCTTGTGGGACCAGTAAGTGTTTTTTTTTCTTTATCTCTTTAGTAATCTTGGAATAAATATCTATGCACTTTAACTCTTTATCCAATATTTGACATCATCATATAATCGCAGAATCCATTAGACTATTATTCATTTTATTAAGAAAAAATTACATTACTATTATATTCAGAAATAGTAACAGTAGAATATTAAAACATCGTGATTTTGTGAAGAAAATCAACCTAGCTTATATATCTTTGGTTTCAGTATTTCACTGAAAATCTGTTAATTATCTCATCATCTATTCTCTTTCATCTATAAATTACGTCTTTCAGGTGCAGTTTCTCCCTTCCCTATATTACCTTGAGTGGTTTTCTCACATTAACTGTATTTCTTGTATTTTCCAGGCTCCAGACTATGGTGTATCTACAACTGGTGCCGAGGGTTCTCCTGGACCGCAAGGTGAACAAGGTGGTCCTGGATCACCTGGTATTCCTGGTATTCCTGGAGATCCTGGTCCACCTGGACCCATGCCTGATGTATGTATTGATACGGAATATAAAATCTATTCTTTCATGCTTGATTTAACAGATTATATAACAAAAACAAATCTCCCTCAAAGTAATATTCTAATTTTCAATTGTAAATTTATATTTTCATTTTATATATTTATTTCAGGAGGTATGGAAACTTAATGATTGACTGCCATAGGCGCGTATAATTGTATAAGAAATATACGTGGGAAATTTTTATATAAGCCAATTGGAGAAAAATGTTTAAATATTAGTTTTATTGAGTAAAAGCTTAGAGGATGAAATATCTTATTCTGAATTGTTGTTTTAATTTGCAGATTGCTCCATGGCTAACACAACTGTCCCAGTCTCAGGGTGGAGAGAAAGGTCCACAACCAGATCCCTTCAGTTATCTACAAGCTCAAGTGGGTCCTGTTGGTCCACGCGGTTCCACTGGTAATAATACTGAAGTTTTCTCATTTGTACTTAAAACTTCCTGCCTCCATACTGATCATACTTTTACTTTGTGGAATAAAGCTTTTCATTACATCTCTATGAATAATATCAACTGAAAAATGTATAAAATATATCACTTGAAAAGTGTATAAAATATATTTAATTCCTTACCTGATATTGAGTTTTTTCATAGCAGGAAGGCAGGCCTCCCAAGCATATCATGTTTTCATTTGAAACCCTCATAATTAATTCTTTTTTTAGGTTCTCCTGGGCCTCCAGGTCCTCAAGGTTTCCAAGGTATGCGTGGTGAGCCTGGTGATCCTGGTCCAGCAGGCGCTGGTGGTCCCCCAGGACCTCGTGGACTTCCTGGAATCCCTGGAAAAGATGTAAGTGTTGGGATGTTTTGTGCCCAAAATCATATTAAAACTCTGTCATGAAAAGATATTAGTTCAAGTTTTGGTTTCTTTAAACATTGTTTTGTCATTTATTATATGATCTCTAAGGTTTAATGTTACACTGAAACAATGACCGTTGTAAAGTGTCTGTATTGGTATGTACTGACAGGGAGAAAATGGTGATGATGGTGCTTCTGGACCCCAAGGTGCTGTAGGTCCTCCTGGACCACGTGGTCTTCCTGGAATGCCTGGTCTTCCAGGTGTTAAGGGCCACCGTGGTTTCTCAGGTTTGGATGGTGCCAAGGGAGAACAAGGATCAACGGGTGACAAAGGAGCTGCTGGTCCAGGTGGACCCCCTGGACCTATTGGTCCAATGGTAGGTATAATGTATTGAAAAAACTTAGCTAAGTAGTTATTTTGTTTTCCATATATTTAATATATGAAACAACAGTACCAAAGAAAAGTGAGATGCTATATACTCTGATTTATAGTCAGTACCATAAACAGAGAAATGACTCCTTGATAACACTACACACAGGGCTCAGCAGGTCCTCGTGGAGAACGTGGGAGGGAAGGTCCGCCAGGTCCTCCCGGACTCCGTGGTATTGATGGCATTGCTGGTCCCCCTGGTCCTCCTGGTGGACCTGGTAAACCTGGACCTCCAGGTTTTCCTGGAAGTGCTGGTGCTAAGGGTGACCAGGGTGTGCAAGGTCCAAAAGGTTCTCAAGGACTTCAGGGCCCCCGAGGTATGTCCAAAGTAGCTAAATTATAAAAGCAGTCTTGAACCATAGTAACTGTTTGTTGTTTTTATGTTTATTTATTTTGGGTGATTTTTTAACTACTTAATTATAGGAGAGGCTGGCAAACCTGGTGTCCCTGGTGAGGCTGGTTCCCAAGGTCCCCCTGGAAAAGACGGTCTTCCTGGCGAGAAAGGAGCCCCTGGTGCTCAAGGAGACGCAGGTCCCCCAGGTTTTCCTGGAGCTCGAGGTCCTCCCGGTCTCCCTGGCAGTCCAGGAGCCCCTGGAATCAAGGGAGAGGCTGTATGTATTTTTATTATATTTTACATAGTCAATTTTAAATTTATTGTAACATTATATTAGTGCACTTGTTCAAGTTTTGGTTTCATTAAACATTGTTTTGTCTTTTATTATTATATGATCTCTAAAGTTTAATGTTACAATGAAACAATGACTTTTTATTATTTCAATTTGTAAACCATGTTGGGAATTTTGAACGTGGTAATTATGTCTGTAACTATAGAATACAGTGTTTTATGTTGTTTTAGTGATGGAATTCTAATAATTTATAGTAAAATACTGTAATTGCTCTATTTTCTTGAAGAAGAGCTGAGAGCACCCACCTGCTCGGATGGGTGATTCTACTCCGACTGACTAACACTCACATGCTATCTCCTTTTAAGCTATATTTTATTAGCCAGGTTTTGGTTATGTATTGTAAAATGTCTTATTCATTTATCATATCCCCTAGGGATTACAAGGAGAACGAGGTTTCAAGGGTGAATTTGGAATGAAGGGTGAAGTTGGCACTCCTGGACCTCGAGGTCTTCCTGGAGCTCCAGGTTCTCCTGGAAAACGTGGTAAAAGAGGCATGGGGGGACCTCCTGGAGGTATTGGACCACAAGGTGAACGTGGTCCCCCTGGAGGTAGAGGCCTCCCTGGTGCTGATGGACCACCTGGTCCCAAAGGTATGCAATATTAATTTTTTTTGTCAAATTGCCATTTGTATTCACCAAGCAAATGGTTAAGAATCTACCACAGAATGTTCAATGGCTGTTCAAGAAAAATGCTTATTTTGGGAACAGAATTGAAATTATGAAAATAATGACTCAAAAATTTTTTGAATATTAGATCATTAGCATCTTGGTCTCATCCTTTATATCCTTTTACAGGTCAAAGTGGTGATGCTGGACCTATTGGTGCTGCTGGACAAAAGGGACGGGAGGGAAATCCTGGACCACCTGGCTTACCAGGTAGACAGGGGTTGAGAGGACCAACAGGTCTGTCTGGACCTGCTGGCAAAACTGGAAGACCTGGTGATCGAGGTCCTCCCGGTGCTGATGGCAAACCTGGAGATCAGGGACCACAAGGAATTCAGGGATTGCCTGGACCAATGGGACCTCCTGGACCACGTGGTCAGATTGTAAGCATTACGTTATTTTCCTTAAAAAAGGCAATTTAAGGCATTTATTTCTTATGTGATATGCGAAAGAATATTTGTGTTAGAAATTAACATTGGGATGCAATTTATATTTTATATTTCATTTTTTCATTTCTTTGATAGGGAGAACCTGGTAAAGATGGAAGTGTTGGTGAAACGGGTCCAACTGGTCCTCGTGGTGATCCTGGTAAGGATGGTGCACAGGGTTCATCTGGTCGTCCAGGTCCAATGGGAGCCCCAGGTGAACGTGGACCTCCTGGGCCCCCTGGTGCACGTGGTTTCCAAGGATTACCTGGTGCTCCTGGTGCTGCTGGTTCATCAGGGAAAGATGGTGAGGCTGGTCTTCAAGGCCCTCGCGGTCTGCCTGGTGGGGCAGGTCTTCGAGGATCAAGAGGATTCCCTGGAGAGAGAGGTGCGCAAGGGCCCCCTGGAGAAAATGGAGCACGTGGCGAACCTGGATTACCTGGTCCTGATGGTCCAGCAGGTCCTCCTGGCCCACTAGGCCAGAAAGGTCATGCTGGTCCCTCTGGTCTTGTTGTAAGTATATGTTGATAGCGTATACTATAGAACTTGCTAGGCTATTCAGGTTTCATAATTTTAAATTGATGTTAGTGTACATAGTAAATAATGATTTCATAGGTACTTACATCATCTTATGGAAAGGAAAATATTATAATAGATAAGTTCTTTTTTTAGGGTCTCCCTGGTGGTCGAGGTGCTCCGGGTTTGCCAGGAGAAAAAGGAGAGCGTGGTGGTATGGGTCCAGTAGGACCCGAAGGTCCCCCAGGCCGTCAAGGTGATCAAGGACCTCAAGGTGTTATGGGTCCACCAGGACCTCAAGGAGAACCTGCTGAGAAAGGAGATCCAGGGCCCCCAGGTCCACCTGGTGAAGCTGGTGCAAATGGTATGATGGGAGAGCGAGGACCTCAAGGTCAGCAAGGTATTCAAGGTTTCCCTGGACCAATAGGCCCTCCTGGAGCTGCTGGACCTAAAGGACAACGTGGTCTACCAGGACAGAAAGGAGCACAAGGTAATACTGGTCTTGTTGGACAGCCTGGTGAACAAGGTAATCCAGGCTTACCTGGTCTATCTGGTGCAAAAGGACAACGAGGTGAACAAGGAGCTCGAGGAGAACCAGGTCTTATGGGTCCACCAGGAAGACCTGGCAATGCTGGCACTCCTGTAAGTTTATTATTTTATTGTCTTATACATATGTGCTGTATTATTATATTACTTTATACATATTTCTATTCCTATCCTAGAAAGTGATCACCATCTAATATGAAAATCTTAGCAAAGACACATTCCTTCTGCTTTAATGGGAAAATTATAGTGTTTAATCTTCTTCCCATATTCTCCAGTTACTTTCTTCATAGCTCATTGAAATACTCTCACACACTTAGACAGTTATCAGTTTAATATTTTAACATATTAATTTGGCTATATTAGTTCTCACAGAAATCACGAACACAATGTATTAAACAATCAGGTTTGCTCTGTACAGTGCTGTTACTCCAGGAAGGAGAAAGAAATATCTTTTATGTTATGGCCTTACTGAGTGTGACACAGTTTGCCGTTTTGTGTCACTATTAATCACCATTTGAATGAAGGTTGAGGTTGGAGCTAGAGAAAATGAGTTTAAATACTAGGTATATAAGAAGGTGTGCTACATGGCTGAGCATACCTGATTTTGTTGTCACTTATATAGTCTCTGAGGGTAATATTTATTATAGTTAAACTATGAAATAGTCTGTAATACTCATATGACTGATTCACAGCCTTTAATTTTGTTTAGTTTTTGAATAGTACAACACTAAAGTCTTTTACACTCCCTTAGAATAAGGATTAATAGTGACACAGAAAACGGAGGACAATTTGAAATAAATATAACACTGCCTAGCTGCACTAAGTCATAGTGAAAATGAGAGATGGTTTGCACTAAGTGCATATAACAAGTTGCTGCATCAGTTTAGATTGGGGTGGGGGCTTTAAAAAACTAATATGTGACACTTGGAAATGGTAATTGGAAATGGATATTACTCTTTAGTGCACTTTAAGAAATATATTAATATATATAAATACAAGTCACTTGTATTTGCTAGCTGGGAATGATCATTAAACTGCAATGCACATCATATGACAAACTGATGGGTGTCAGTGTTAACTTGGACCTTAAGTATACTTGTATTATTTATAAATCTGTCATATCTTATGGCAAATAAATATATAAAATATTACATAATGGAATAACCTTAAAAATATAGTACTTTTCATACTTTTTCAACAGGGTAACCCTGGTGATCCTGGTCAACAAGGTCCAGAAGGTACTCCTGGTATCAAAGGAACTCCCGGAGACACTGGACGTCCAGGTTTGCCTGGACCATCTGGACAACCTGGAGCTCCTGGAGCAGAAGGTCCAAAGGGTGATGCAGGTCCTCAGGGCAGATCTGGACCAGCAGGTCAGCCTGGTCCCATTGGTCCCTCTGGAGAAAGAGGATTACCTGGTTTGCCTGGTCCACCAGGTCCTCCAGGTTTACGTGGAGCCACTGGAGCCCCTGTAAGAATTTTAAAGTTTGAAGCAAACATACATTATTTTATAATGTAATTAATATATTGAAGATTTGCACTTAAATTAAGTGTTAAGTAAATTTTAAAATGTATGGTATTTGACAATATCAGTTGCAAACACTTTATTCATATATACAGGGAGAACCAGGAGCAGAAGGAAAACGAGGATCAGAGGGCCCAATTGGACCCCCTGGTCTGTCTGGCCCTATTGGACCAATTGGACCAACTGGTGACACTGGAGCCCCTGGTGCTGATGGCAAGCCTGGTCCACCTGGAATTTCTGGTCGTACTGGAGACAAAGGACCACCTGGTCCTCCAGGAGCACAGGGTTCCCCTGGACCAACTGGTCTTCCTGTAAGTATATAAAGACATCTTGTCATTTCTTTTTTGTAATAAATTTTTTTTTTAGCAGATGGGATAATTAGTATATTTTAGCACATTTTTCATCAGAAATCCATATATTTAGGGACCCCCAGGCTCTGCTGGTCCTATTGGCCCTACTGGAGAACGAGGTGACCGTGGAGAAGTTGGACCTCAAGGTGTTGAAGGCTCCCCTGGACCACGTGGAAAGTCAGGTGCACCTGGTGAACAAGGAGAAAAAGGCGAGACTGGAGCTATTGGACCAAAGGGTGCCAAAGGTCACAGAGGTCTTATTGGTCTTCAAGGTCTTCCTGGTCCTCAGGGTCCAGGTGGTGAAAAGGGTGTTCCTGGTGTTGCTGGTCCAACTGGTCCTGCTGGAGAACCTGGTCCTAAAGGTCCTCCTGGTCGTGATGGAGGTATTGGTTTACAAGGTATTATGGGTCCCCCTGGTCCCAGAGGTTCATCTGGTGATGAAGGTGGTGTTGGTCCTCCCGGTCCTCCAGGTCCTGCAGGTCCTCCAGGTCCACCAGGCGAATCAATGGGTTATGATGCTGCTGCACTTGCTGCTCTGCTTGGTCAAGGTCAATCAAAGGGTCCAGATCCACTTCAAGGAGATGATGCAGATTTGCCAGCCCGTCTGTTTGGAAAAGAAATCACTGATGATGAGCGAAGAGAACTTATAACAAAGGCATATGAACAACTGAAGAGCTCGTTCAAGAAATTCCTCAAACCTGATGGTACCAAAGATTCTCCCGCAAAGACCTGCAAAGATCTAGCGTATGCTCACCCAGAACTTCCCAGTGGTAAGTTCACTATATTGTGACAATAGTCCTATATGTAGTATTAGTCTCTTCATTATTTATTAATATATTTATCGCAGAAATTACTAGTTTTTATATCTAACAATTATGCAAGACATACTAAAACATTCAATTTACTCATCTGCCATGAATATTCCAGGTGAGTACTGGGTTGATCCGAATGAAGGAGACACTAAGGATGCAATCGTTGTTCATTGTGACATGGAGGAGAAGGCTACCTGTGTCTTACCACAGCCGGCAATAACAAATGAATTCAACTATGTTGGTCAAGGAAGGGGAATCAAGTGGCTTGGTGATGACATTAGTCCAGGATTTGAGGTAAACACACAATATTTTTATGTAAAATTGCATACGACTTACTCTCAACTAATTTGCAGTATTGTGGAGCAGTGGTAACATACGGGGCTGGTAATATAATGACCTCAGATCCGATCCTGGTCTGGGGTTGAATTAACTTTTACTCTCATGTTGTTACCGATAAAATTAGGCAATTAATTAGGGGATTGATGATTTCCTATAGGTTAAAGAGAATTTTGTCTAAGTGATTGGAAAGGGGGCTTATACCCCGGCTATATGGACGAGTTTGGTGCTATCAATGCCCCTTTCCTCTACCTTATTAGGTATCTTTGATTTTCAAATGTTGCTTCGTATTACCCACAAAGATCTGATTCATTTGTTTTTTTTTCTGCAGTTTACATACAAGGCAGATGGCAACCAAATGTCCTTCCTTCAGCTGCTGTCTTCAAGGGCCTCTCAAGAACTGACTTACCACTGCAAGAACTCTATTGCTGTCTTCGATGCCAAGAGGAGGAGCTTCAGAAATGCATTACGAATTATGACATCTACAGATCATGAACTGAAAGCCAGAGGAAATAATAAATTCCGATACAGAGTACTAGAGGATGGCTGTAAGGTGAGTTATTACTGAAATTCTTCTATTTTAATTTCCTAATGGCTGCTTGTGCTACCGATGTTACAGGAATATTGAATGAAATTTTGGATTCCACAATAACTTCTCAGTTCAGGAGGCACCAAAGATTTCTGAAGTGTATTCATGCAGTTAAATCTGATCTCAAGACTAATATATTGTATACTTTTCTACGAGTAAATTTCGTTGAGCTTTAAATATGAATGTGCATACTTAAAATTGTTTGTACCGTTTTACAGATGGGATCTGACACTTGGTCCTTCACAAAGATTCTTTATCGCACAGAAAAACCACAGAGATTACCATTTGCTGACATAGGCCTTCAAGACGTAGGAGAAGCTAACCAGTCATTTAAAATCGAACTAGGACCTGTGTGTTATTCATAGGGCACAGAAATTTGAATTTGCCTAAATAATATTTAGTGGCTGAGAACAGTTGTAGGGGATGTGGCAGGAAGACTCATACTTGTGATTTGATGTACGTGCAATTATTTAAATACAACGACACAGGAAAAAGTGTCTAGCAGTGTTGATAAATACTACAGACAATGATATTTACATATCCGTGGGATTATTACCTGCTGGGCATGAAAAGAATATGAAAAGAATACCAAGAAGTGAATGAGGTGAAGGAAATTCAACATCTAGCTTTCCTTACTTAATGTAGATTTCGGGATCAGCTGTATTTATGTATTTTGTTACTTCCAACAACTCTCCTCTTCATTGAATCCCTGCATTGTCTTCAATGTTCTCGGCCACCAATACCTTGTTAATCGTACCATGTATAATTTTGTATTAGAATAAAAAAAAAAAAAATGCTCGCCGCTCTTATAAACTCTTTTCCATTTCACTCTGTATTTTCCACATTTTTCATATTTCTTCTCCTCTTACTCTCTCTACTTTCATCAGTGGGTTAGAAAGACACTGAAAGAAAAAAAGCGCCATTAATATACAAAATATGTGTAAAAATATGTGCTTTTTTTTACAGAATGAATGCTGAAAAATAAACTGTGTACATTTTGTATATTATTAATGAGACATCAAGAGGAGTGATTTTTATTTTTATAAGCTCCCATAGTCACACGGTCGGGGTTGGGGAAAAAATATTTTCCGACTATGAAGTTTTTTATGTGTGTTTTTTGTAAATTTATCAAAATAAATAAATAATGGGGATATACATTGTGTCATTTATCAATCAGTTAGCAAGCTTCATTTATAATTGACGACAGACCTATCCTTTACGATAAATTTAAAACTGGAGTAGGTTTCGTGAAATTAAAAATAATGGTTTCAAAAGATAGTTCCTGTGAACTAATTGCATTTAACTATATTGATTTCCTGCAACTTATCAAAGTAACATTCTGAACAGAATTTCATCATGATTTATGATTTTTTGTTGTGATTTACTTAGAGATGTATTTGTTAGAACAAAGCTTTGAAAATGTATTTTTATTACAAAAGACACTGACTTCTCTCGTATTTGTTGCGGAATTAAGGCTGGATGCCCTTTGTAACGCCCCATGGTGAGCTTAATCACGGCTCTGTCGACTCTCGATTTAAGTAATATAACCAATTGTCTTGCATGGGAAGTATTTGGATCAATCCCAGAAGGAGCACCTAATGTCAATTTTGGTAGCATACTTAATTTGGGATTGAGGTTAGGTTAGGTAAGGTTTACCTAAACTTACCCAATATGTGCCTAACCTCTTCTGGGATTAACCCAAATATTCATACATTTTAACTCTGTGCCAATCCCAGGGTCATGTCAATGGAGAAAGTTATGATGAAAGACATCTGACCGTAAAACAGTTTGAACCAAAAGCATACACTTGTCTCCAAGGAGTAGTGCAAAATAACCCCATATAAATAAGGGAAATAGCTGCAGACAAAGAAGTATATGAACATCTTAATCCCTGGGAAGTATCGAGGACATTTGCCAGAGAGAGAGAGTGCGAGATTCTTCATTTCTGATAGTTTTAACTATTAAAATTAATTTTAGCAATGCTTAAGGAAGGAAGAAAATAATCATAAAAATATTAATATTAATATATCCCCTTCATGTCGTAATGGGAAAAAAGGGGAGGGAGGGAATTAAGATGCATGTAAATCCTCTTAACCCCGAACCCCATATTTTCCAAATAAGCATAGAGAGAGAAGCTTAATGGGACTAAAAGTCACTGAATAAAGACATACGTCTGAACTCTCATTCACAAGAACGGAGCCACAAAATCAGCGTAATGTGTGATATATAACCAGAATGGGTTGAATTTATACATACAGTGGAACCTCCACCTACGAACACAATTTTCAAACAAATTTTGCATCGACCCATGAACAAACCTTGAGGCACAAACGCGCATACAGCACATTCGGCCGGGCGACCACATGTTTGCTCTCAAGTTCTGCATTGGTGCCCGCACTGTAAAGTTCGTTCGTCTTTCTTTCATTTTAGATTTCCAGATTTTTTTTTGCTCTTTACTTTAAGCTAACCCAAGAAAGTTAAAAGTGACTGTGATAGTGGCGTTAAAAAGCATAAACGTATTACAGTGTTCCCCGGTTATTCGCGTTTCTTGGTTCGCTTTCTCACTGCATCGCGCTTTTTTTTTTTTTTTGATAAATTATTATTTTATTTTATGTGTATATGCAAAAATATTAAAATATAAAAAAAAATTCAGTATTTTCATTTTTTTTTATTGAAAAAAACATATTTCATTATCTAATTGATAAAAAAAATTTATTTCCCAGCCTACGAATAATAAAACAGTAAAAAATAGTAAAAAACATAAATTTAGATAGATAGATAGATACGTTTATTGACCACCTCTTTTGAAAAGTACAGTATAATCTTTACAAAATGAATATTTGGTCCAAATTACAATGAATAAATACAATAGATTTTGTACAATCATCAAATAAGTAAATGAATTTTAAATTAATATACATTGTACTAATAACTGAATGATATACGTACGTACAGTATAACTCACAGTATTGCATCATGCGAAAGTGTTCGATAGCATACAATGTATTGGGGTCGCAGCTACGTGAGCTAGCATATATATTTAAATTTCCAGTAGTTTCATGATTTTATTGATAAAAAAAAACGTATTTATTAGCCTAAGAATAATAAAACAGTAAAAAATAGTAAAAAACATAAATACTAACAGTATTGCAACAAGTAAAATACGATACCGCTATCAGCGTTTCGGACAAAGACTCGTAACTCACGTGTGCGCCGTTCACGTTGTGCTTATTAAACGTTTTGCTTGTGTTCGATTGCGTACAATGTATTGGGGTGGCAGCTACGTGAGCTAGCATATATATTTATATTTCCAGTAGTTTCATGATTTTATTGATTAAAAAACGTATTTCTTAGCCTAAGAATAATAAAACAGTAAAAAATAGTAAAAAAAACAAATACTAACAGTACTGCAACATGTAAAATTCGATACCTCTATCAGCTTTTCAGACAAAGGCTTCCACCATCTTCCATTGTCTCGCCTCACTCGTGTGCACCATTCACGTTGTGCTTATTATTATTACTATGTTTTGCTTGTTATTTTTTTACTCGCATATTTTAACCTTTGCAATGCCTCCCAAGCATCCTTCATCTTCTAAGGCTTCTTGTAGTGAGCCTAAGCGGCAACGGAAAATGTTAACCATTGTAGATAAAGTGAAACTCTTAGATATGTTGAAAGAAGGAAAAAAGTTTGTGGATGTCGGCCGCTATTTTACGTAAACGTAAAAATTATTGTAAAATACTGTACCTATGTATGTCACGTCATCATCACCTCATTCACGGTAAGTTTTCCTATCACTTTCATAAAAAATTACGTTGCTTGCTGTTATTTATAATGTAAAGGGTGTTTTTTAACAGTACAGGGAGGGTTTATACAGTGTAAACGTAAAAATACATTAGAATATCTATGTACATACAGGCTGATCCTACTCCGCTGTTTTCCTGGTTCGCGCCGGGTCCCGGAACCGAACTACCGTGATAAGGGGGAGAACACTGTATAGTGGAAACGAAAATAGAAATAATAGATGAACATGAGTAGGGAGTTTGTGTTTCTGATTATGCTATGCAGTATAACATGGTGAAAGTGACCATCTGTACTATTTTATAGAATAAAGAGGATTTAAAGGCAGATGACATGGCTAAAGGAATTACTATTTTAATGAAGCATACATCTCAGATCATAGTTTGCTGGATATAGTGTTGGCACCTCGCCAACACCATCTCCAGCGAAGACCCTACTAATACACCATGATTTAGTAGCAAACACTCTGAGTGCTAGTGGCACTAAAATTGACGAATTTAAAGCAAGTAAAGGCTGGTTTGAAAAATTTCGTCGATGAAATTCACAGTGCTGTTAGGGATGGAGAGGTGGCTAGTTCAGACCAAAAGGCAGCGGATGCCTATGTGCTATAATTCGCTAAATTTATCAAAAGTGAAGGTTACAACACTCGCAGCAAGTTTTTAACTGTGATGAAACAGGACTGTATTGGAAAAAAAACTCCTAAAAGGACCTACATAACCAGAGAGGAGAAGTCACTGCCTGGGCACAAAGCAATGAAGGGCAGGCTTATACTTTTATTGTCCGCTAAAGCAAGTGGGGATTGCAAGATTAAGCCTCTTTTATTCTACCACTCTTAAAATCCACGCGTTTTTAAGCGCAATTATGTATTGAGGGCTAGACTTCCGGTAATGTGGAGGTCTAATAGCAAGGCTTGGGTAACATATATCCTATTCATAGAATGGTTGACTGAAGTTTTTTTCACCAGGTGTCAAGAAATATCTTGAGAAAAAAGGTTTGCCCCTTAAGTGTCTTCTGATAATGGACAATGCCCCTGCCCATCCTCCAGATTTGGAAGAAAACCTTGCTATAGAATACCATTTCATAAAAGTCAAATTTCTGCCTCCAAACACCACTCCTCTCCTCCAGCCCATGGACCAGCAAATAATTTCAAATTTTAAGATGCTGTACACGAAGGGTCTTTAGCCATGTATTTCCAGGTCACTGACGGCATGGATTTGACACACACACTGTATCACAATATATAATGGAGTCACTCTACACTATATGGAAAGCTCTACAAAGCATGATTAGTCAATAAAACTTTTAAGTGACAATACCACTGTATAATGGAGAAAGCCACTGTCCTCTGGTGTGTGACAAACTATTGCATAAATATTGTTTAATAATTTGCACTTGTAGATATCGATTGAAATTCTTTTATATAATATCTTTAATGATCATGTATTTCTGTTTATAACGCATATTATTTAAGGAAATGTAGGCCAGTTGTTAGAGCTTTCAACTCGGGACGTGAAAACCCTGTGTCCCTTCCCAACTAGTACACTGCACCACTGCACCATCACGGTCTCCATATGCAGAGAATGTATCGATGGAATTATTCTAATCTTTCGGAGGGCATTTTTGTAGTGCTGGAGTTACTTTAATGCTGTACCATTTTTATAGAAAATTTCAAAAAATATCTATGTTGATCTCTTTATTATTGTTAGAAATACTGATCTTTTACTTCAGATAATATACTATCCACTTTGCTTACAAATGTTACTACCTCACCACCAAAAGCCCTCAGGCACTGGGACAAAAATTTTTGGTTCTCTCAATTATAAGTAGTCTAGGGGAAGGGATTTGCTTGGACGTCTCCTAAGTTGCATTAGATAAAGTAATTTAAGCGTAAAATATAAAAGATCCAATGTAACAAGTTAAATACCAAATTTATGCTAAAATCCCATTGTTTTCATCATCTATCTAAAAATGTGATCGTATTCTATTAAGATTGAATGAAATCTCCACGAAATTAAAAAAAAGACAAGACACAAAGGTGATGTGTAGTAATGCAGTAGTTAGAGCATTTGACTTGGAGAGTGACAAACTCGTATTTGAGCCCACTGTGGGGCATTACGAAGGGTATTAGGCATGACAAAACATGGGTTTAAGTAGCTTACCATGAAGTATATTTTATTTCTTCTCGTATAACTAAGGTCTATTAGAACTCCTGTTAAATATATCACAGAGACTAGGGATGGACAGGTATGTGTACTGAAAAAAACAATGTTTATATTAATTAAATTAACTAATAAATGCAAATAATATCCAAATCAAATGCATGTCAATGCACAGAGACCAATCAAGTTATAAACACGATGCATAATACTTATTCAGAAAAAACACAAGGATGGTATCAAATTAAAAAATGGAAACATTTTTGAAGCTTGCCTGCAGAAGTTGTCTACTAATGTTCCAGTTTTACGTCACGGACTCCCTTATCTACCAAGGGCTAAGACGGTTGCCTTCTTGCGAAGGACTTGTTTGGGCAGATGTAATCGTTACCCTGAGTGCATGCCCTTGCTAACTTCAGACTGTGACAGGGCGCGAAACCTCGACCTGACGCCTCAAAGTCGCGGACACTACCGCTTGAGCCACAGTGACTACAAAGAAGTTGTGTACTAATAGCTACTTAACATATAAACTGTGACATCAAGATGATCATTATGATGTTGAACTCCACTCTCTGGGCAAAAACATGAGAGTAAAGCTCTTCATACTGCAATGGAAGTTATAGCAAGAGTTTTGTTAATGACACATTCATATAGCTACTAATACTTTATCAGTGGAATTAAAGGTCTATATTAACTATACTTTTACTGTAATGGTGCTGTTCCTCCCTATACTGAAGGCAAGTCATTTCTTAGTTTTTTTTCTCAAGCACAGAACTTATGAAAGCCACATACTGGCCTACTCTTATACAAGAGTTTGTGGTACAAGTTATTTCAAAATTGGCACGTCATTACCACCAGCATACAAATTATGGCACTGTCTTCTTGACAGGTGAAAGATGACAAACACCAGTATCATGCATTCCCTATACTCAACATTACTTAATATTCTGTCTTTTGTAAAATGCACAAAAATTTAACTTAAAATCAGCTTTTTTGCTTTGGTACACTAATCCTTAGCCCACTACGACATAAATCCCATATTAGCATTGATGATGGGAAATTCACTTCAAGATTACTTATCACAAATACTCTTTGAAATGTTATTTTAAACATGTTTACAGTAAAGAGATTCCGGTTAGCTGTACATTTGCCTTTGTCATGCTCATACTACAGCTGCATAAAACTTTTACATACACAAATCACTGCTTAGCAAATATCACTAATCAACAACAATTAATACTTAGTATTACCAGTCTTCATTTGAGCTCCAGTAAAAATGGCTCCTTAACATATAATACCACTAAATTGCATCTTGTACAGACGAGTAACTCTCAGTACCCTATGTAAAGTTAAACAACCCTGTAAACTGTTGAGCAAATTATGGGGTTAGGTTGGATGACTTGCCTTGGAAATATGAATAACCCTAGAGCATCCTGGGGTTACTTTTCTTTACAAGATCCAAAAATAAATTTCCAGTTATTCTTAAATGCACTCAAATCTCCAACTTGTAATATGCTCTTGCCCATGAACTTTTGAAGGGGTTTCAGCAGCATTAGGTTCCCTTTGCATTTTGTAAGACACTAACAAAACCATGATATATAAATCATAAGTGGGGGTAGACAAAGACATATTGGAGCTGGAGGAGCAACTCCCTGCGGTGGGACTGTACCCACATTAGTCGCTTCACGCCTTGTTCACTATACTAGTGAGCTACCATTGCTTCATACGAATCATAAGTATATATCTGAATGTATATAGCAACTTAACTGAATTTCTCAAAGCCAATATTGATACCTAGTGATGACGTAGTATGGGGAAACAAGCAAGAGGTAGAGTAATCGTGAAACAAATTCAAGAAGGTTAATGGCAATGAGCAACAAGAGTATAGGTTAGTTAAGTTAGCTAAGGTGGAGTTAAAAGGGAATTTTTTTTAAAGCTTTTTCTTAGAATATTAGGAAATTTCTACTTTCACAAATCCCTACAAATTAAACGAAAATGTAAAATGACTGAAAAATATCTATAGAGAAAAAAAGTCATTCAAATAATCATCTCTTCAAATATATGATGATTATGGATATTATTATTATATTAGGTTTGGAAATAGCTAGGATAGTCCCTAGTTAGGAAATGAGTTGATGGTTGATATGAAAATATACCGGTGTACTGTAATAGCAAATTTTAACAATTAGACCAGTAACAATCTGAGGTTAAAGGTATAGTCTTCCTATGGCTTTTAATGTGTATTGCAAACTTAAAAATAGTAATTTACACATTTTTCCTATGATATCAGTGTTTTTGAATGAATTTGACCTTCAAAACTGTCAGACATTACTAAATTTTTTGGTTGGGTTAGGTTAGCATATACAGCTTCCGACAGTTTTCAGGGGTCAATTCTTTCAAAACACGTAAAAAAAATAAAATGGTTAAGATTTGTTTTGTGCACCCCTTCCATAGCCTACCCGAGAAATCAGGGTTACCGCCACTTCCTGACATATAACAACCTGCCGAATAAACACCCAAATTTACTACAGTAAGGTATATAAGTCTTCAGATTTGAATTAGGTTTGATATCTTAGTTAAATTAAGTTATCTAAGTACCACCCGCTGTCAATCAATATCAGCCCTAACACAAAAAAATTCTGCTTTCCGACGAAAATAATAAGCAGATCACGTAAAACACATCAAGACCTATCAGAGTACTAGTATACTGTAGTCCAAAACTGAAGTGTATGGAACTAATATTGATAAATAATTCATTGGAAATATAAAATTTTCAGCTTCAAATTGAAACGGCTCCTTTTGTACAAAATTACCCATATATATTTATCAATAACAATGTTTTTCTTCTCTGTCTTCTTGAGTCTTTCATTAAAGTACACAGGAAACCCCCCCCCCTCCCCAAAAATGGTTTAAATACTAATCACAAACATCAAATATGGCCCAAGACTTTGACTACAACCACACTTTAAACACTCGAGATGGGTAGTAGCTCAGTAGTAGAGTGAGGTTCGGGTCTACTGTGGGGGCATTAGGAAGGACATCCATTCTTCATTCCTTAGCTCCAACATGTCTATCCACCACCATTCGAATAGGAATTAGCCGTGACTCATGAAACGGTGCATTTTTGTATCAGTGAATCCTATCACTTGAAAATGTTAGCACATTCAGCTAAGGCAATTATTTTGGATTTATTTATACATTATAACTACAATTTGCCGCTCTGGGGGGATTCGTCCAACGTCAACTAGTTTTTAAAATGTAAATACTATTTAGAATATTGGAACGTTCATGTATCATGCTGATAAATACCCAAGGTAGACAGAATGGTCTATGGGCTGAGCAATTGGGAACTAGTAGGATGGTTTTTTTTTAGCATGATATGCCTGGATTATCTGTTAGTATCTTTGAAAACTTATAAAACATTTTATATACATAATATCTAATTTGAAATAAAATTGTAAAGCAAGAGATATATGCTGATTGGGGAGGCATTAAAATTAGCAGAATATAATTGGTGCCAATCACAATTTTGAAGGTGCAATTGACCATTTTCTCTTTTCGTTTCTCTTTTTCAACTCGTTCATATTATTTGATACAGCTGAAAACTCCTGCGATTTCACACGTTTTGGAGTATTTCACTAGATCCAAAATCGTTCAGTGATTCCATTATGATACATAGAAATTCTGGCATATTTAATTCCCCAGCTCAAACTAGTGTGTCCACCCCTATTCGAATGAGGATTAATAGTGACGCATGAAATGGCAAACTTCATCATGAGAGCAAGCTTAGGTGACAGATTTGTTATCTATTACTATGCCCTAAAGATTCTGTATCACTATAGATCCAACTTATACACTAGTAATGGTGCACTCATGACTACCGAGTTGGTAGGGATAACCCATTAAGGGACACCACTACCCTCTCTTATTTCCGAGTGACCCAGAAGGTCAAAATCTGTACCAGCTAACTTGGGTACATGAATTCGGGGCCTTCTACTTAACAACACATATATAGGCTCCCCCCACCTGATAAAACAAAACAAAGCAGGAGCTTTCTCACTTTTTCGTTTTGTTACTTAATCCCAATACGAATGGGGTGGACAAAAGGCTGGATGCCCTTCCTACCGCCTCACGGTGGGTTCGAACACAGGTTTATCATTTCTCCAGTCGAGCGCTATACTCTCTTGATAAATTTTTACTCGTATATTTAATGATTTAATCAGGAACGACAGTAAGTTATGAAAGTAGCATAAATTAAAATACAATTATATATGAAACATGTACTAATAATTCCGAATATCAACGCAGTTCTATACTAGGGGTGAATTAATTTACCTAAGCTAGTCAAACCTAACCTTATAATAAATTTCATAAGGTGTTTTCCTAATTTGGGGTGTGAAAGTAAACATTTAATTATTTGATGATATTTCAAATTAACCTAATAATAATAATATTATTATCCGAAACGAGATGGATCTCGTATGAAAAAAAAAAAAATGGACCACGAAACCAAACTCACCTTGTTCTTCAAGTTCCAGAGAAATCTCCTTGATGGACATTAAAGGCGTTGTATTTCTTCATATTTATAAAATGGCGACCAAAAATAACATAAGTGAACGAGTATCGTGCATAAAATTATAAAATAATCAAGCCTTAATAGAGCACCGGAGAACACTTCACACACACCGGCCCTTCCCCAAAACTGGAAGAATACTGGCTACCTTATTTACATTTTAACCTTACCTTGACATTTGTAACACTGGTATTTTTTCGTTTAAAAAAAATAAACTAGCTATTTCGATGTCTTGTGACACAATTTCAATGACATTTCTTCCATAAGGAATTATGCAAACACAGACATAAGAAATTAAATCAATATATCTTCAGTTAACGGAGTTCAGTGGTTGGTCTTAACTGCTTGGCAACCAATTTTCCAAACTCTGAGTAGTTTGTTACAGATAGTTAATATTTATTAGGGATATACAGAGAAAAGCCAAAAGTCAAAAACGGTTGTGTTCTTATAAGAATATTTAATTACTGCAATGAGGTTCCACAGGAAAATAAAAATAATTGAATAATTATTTATTTAAATAGTCAAATACAATATATAAAAATATACTGTAAAAAGTACGTATGATAATATCCCTATATACAAAATGTAAATTCCTTAGAGAATACTCTATAAACATTTGCAGCTGGACAGTGGAATGTGTAATAACTCTTGTAAAGAATAAAATCTTCTTATCTGTTTCAAAACACGAAGTTAAGTTTGTTTATCAAATTATCACGTTTGACGTCGCATCAAATATCTTGAAAATACCGTACTCTTTTAATGCGCCAAACATCATTACATTAAATCAGAACTGCATATTTATACATAGTGAATGTACTCTTAAAATGTTACACACATCAGGGTGACCCAAAATGCTACACTATTGTAATATAATATAATACTACGTTCAGTATTAGGGTATATAGAAGCTTTTGGGCCACCCCGTATATTCCTAGTCATGGTTTTTCAGAGTATGAATGGATACCCTTCAATTTTTTTTTTTTTACAAAATATATGGGCATTATATCTAACAATATTAAAAATTATAATAATTTATTTTTGTAGTAGGAATAAAAAAAAATATCACTGCCATACCAAAGTCCCACCAATAGCACAAAATAAATTTTACATAACAGAAGAAATTTGTTGGCGAATAAATTCAGAACAAAACTACAATCTAAATGAGTATAATATTCATAATCATCTGTTTTCACGACTTGAGTTTTTCCCAGGAATGAAAAATAATTATTGGGACAAACTGAGAACCACGTGGTTAACTAGACTATTTAAAAAAAAAGCTTTCAACAACAATATTTACAAATGTATATACAACTCACTACAAGAATAAGAATGATTAAAAAAAATATCGATTCTTATAAAATAAGAAAAAAAGAAGGCGCTCATCAGCAATGTCATTTTCTTCCTTATGGATGAAAACAATAATCAGAAAAACACATTATGGAATGGGAAGACAAGGTCGAGACATACCTTTTATATGTGAAGATAATGAAAAACGGAAACAAGTCATATATGAAAACAAAATATGGATAGTTCCTAAATTCTGAAAAAAATATAAAAAGCGAAGCAAAAACAGAAGTACCTATTTGCATAAATAAAATACTTGATCATTATTTTAAATTTCATAGTATAGTTACCAAATATCGGCTATTAGGAAGACACTTCTATTTTTAATCTTCATCAAGTTAACGAGGAAATAATCCAATTGGGAAAATTAATGATATGCCCTCTTTGGTAAAGCTCAAGAGAAATTATAAAGTGTTCCCACTTTCCTTCGTAGTAGTGCTTCCATTTTCCTTTTGAGAGGTACGAACAGAAAGTGCAAAGCAGGGACATGTTTAGAATATCTAGAAAAATTATGTCATTAAAGAGAACTCCACAAAAACTGTATCCATCTCTAAGTACCGACTTTGCTTGCATTGTATATAAAATTCTTGGCATTTGTAGACCTAATATATCACGAATTTTCAACTTGAGTATTACATCATTCATCAATTACCAACACAACTGTAATTATAAAACGATTAAGATATCTAAGTAAAAAAAAAAAGATGACGAGGACCTGCTTGTCATCTGTTAAAACTAATAAGAACTTTGGAAACATCAGACTCATTATACAACCATACATCTGTTGACCTTTTGGGAGTAGAACACAAGAGGTAAGACGAGACGGCTTAAGACATGTGAATAAATTCAATTTCACGCGTACTAACGGACATACATATGGTCACATCATGCGTGATATTCTGACAAAAAATATGTGCTATAGTAATAAAGACAAAGAATCGTATCACAAAATACCAAATCAATATAGTGACATTGCTGTATGTCAAAAAAATAAATAGAAACAGCTGGATAAACTGTAACAAACTGGTCAAAGATTAGCCTGTATATAACACGAAGATACAAGTCACAGAGCCAGTATATGTTACGGTAACATCATTATGTAACTTTCACCCATTCATGTTACAATTTTTCATCGTCGTTGTCATGCATAGAGAAGTAGTTTGCCTCTGGGAAGTTCTCCAGATCGATACATGGATAGGCATGATGACCGTGTTCCAGTAATTGTGACATTTCCATTTTGAGCTCCGTGAACGAGGGTCGTTTGTTAAGATCTTGGTGCCAACATTTGGTAACGATGTGATAGAATTCTGGACGGCAGTGTTCTGGTCTCTCCAAACGGTAACCTTCTCGCACACGCCTCATCACTTCACGAGCCGTCATTCCAGGATAAGGAGTAGAACCTGGAATGCAGAAGAATATGATAAAACATGCCAAACATGTCTGCAAACGGGTTAAACATGTAGTACATTGTAAATAATATGCAATGTTATATTCTATGCTCGAAATACACAAGAATGTTCATCGCAACTGTAAAAGCCTCAAAAAGGACTTACCTAATGTGACAATTTCCCAACACAGGATGCCAAGACTCCAGACGTCTGACTTATGAGTAAAAATACTCATATACAGAGACTCTGGCGCCATCCACCTTATAGGTAAAGCACCCTTCATAAAAAGAAAAATATTTTGTATAAATATATACACACTTCAATTTTTAATGAAGTTTTTCATAGAAATATTCACAACCTGTATTTAAATGCTAATAAAGACAAATGCCACATATATACGATAATAAGTTGGTAATTTTACAATGTACAACCCAATTCCAAGAAAAATACATGGCTTAAATGTCACAATTAGTCTCCATTCGAATGGGGGTGGACAGAGATATGTTGGAACAAGAATTAAGGCTGGATGCTCTTCCTAATGCAAGGCGTTAGGAAGGGCATCCGATCGAGGGCTCTAACCACTGCGCTCCCTCAAGTAAAGTATACAGAACATATTTAGTCAGTAGAGAAAATGGCTGTAATACAGTAAAAAGATATCACCAATTTCCATTTACTTATGACTCTGTTATGAGATTGTTGATATATACTTATATTTCAGAGAAATTCTTAATGAATGGATTCAACTCAAACGAAGCTTTTCTCTTGAGGTGATATTACATTAATTAATCAAAGTCCCTCTGGTTTGAAAAAGTATATTGCTAGCTTCTAACTTATTATTAGAGACATACATGTAGGCTTCAAGTCACATGCAAACAGAATGCCTTATTTTCTGGAGAAAAAAAACAATAACATTTGCATTTCTTCTATTCTGAGACATATGTAGACTTCAGTTCGTGTATGCACAGTTAGGGGGGCTTGGGGACATAATGAGAAGGGCGAGATTGAGCTGGTTTGGGCATGTGTTGAGGAGGGATGAGGGATACGTTAGAGGAATATTGCTGAGGATGGAGGTGACAGGCAGGAAGGTGAGAAGTATGGAAAAGAGTTTTATGAATGTGCTGCGGGATAATATGAGGGTATGTGGCGTGACTGAGGAGGGTGAAAGGGACAAAGCGACATGGAGATAACTGATCTGCTCTGGCAACCCCTGACAGAAGCCAAAAGATCTGATGATGATGAACAGCGAACTTACCCTACTCTTCTGTTCATAAATATCGCTGCCTAGATCTTTAACGTTCCTAGCCAAGCCGAAATCAGCAATCTTACAGACTTTGTTGTGATCCACCAGAATGTTTCTAGCGGCGAGATCACGGTGGATAATCTGCAAAGTGAATCTCAGTCAGTCCTACTTGATAAATCCGTATTTTCCAACATAAAACAATATTTCTCTTACAAATACAACTTAAATAATTGATGGGGGTATGAGAGACAATGTTTTCAATACCAATATTTTGGTCAAACATCCAAATCAACTTACCCCTCGCATCTGAAGATAATCACACCCTGTAGCAATCTGGCAGGCAAATCGGGTGAGGTCCTTCGAAGTGAGAGCTTCGGTATCAGACGAAAAGTTGTAGTAGTTGTGCCTCGTTCTGTGATCTCTCAAGAAAGTCAACAGCTTTCCAAACATCACGTATTCCATCACTAAATAATGTGGCTCTGTTTTTATGAATAGATCAGTGTGTTTGTTACTCATAATAAGGGTATGGAAAAAAAAGGCGACCTTGTAGAGTAAGGTATTCCAAAGGTGCTCTACGGTTATTCTCAGTTACAAGGCAACTCACCTATGCTAAGCTAACCTAATCTTACCAACATAATTTACGTTTTTTTTTTATTCTGGGGGTTACTCATCTTTACAAGATAAGAAAATGAAGTTACAAAAAGAATCAAATTACAGAGATAAAAGTAAAATAAAAAAAATAAAGTCAATACAGTATTAATTGGAAATTTGAAAGAAACTAAGAAAATCAAATACTGTACACAAAATAATGGTAAACTATGTATAAAATTCAAGGAGTTTTCTATCTGAAGAACTTGAACCACGAAATGACTAAAAATTAACTTGTTGCTGTTGTTTGCCGTTTAATGTGAAGGTAGTATTCCCCTGCGAGTGGGGATGGACACAGTAAGGTTGGATTTGGGGAATTAAGTGGGTTCAAACACGGATTTGTCATTTCTCGAGTCGAGTGCAATTACCACTGCGATACCGCGGTCCCCTTAAAAATTTTCTTTTCTAATGATATATAAACTTTTAGAATAAACATGTCATAAAATGACAATTTTGTTTTTCACACGAGCATTTAAAAATCTGCCAGTTATAATTTACTTTAGAAAGACATTAAATTAATCAACTTAATTGCTCTCTGCATTAATCATTTGTAGCTTTCCAGGTAAGGACAAACTTATGTACCATTGCATGCGCCACAATTAGTCCCCACTCGAATGGGGGTGGACACACTTAGACTGGGTAAACAATGCTTGTGTAAGAAAAAAATTATATTTATTATAATCTAGCACTATAGATATACTGCAATTCATAATATACTCCTTAAAATCAAGGCAGTTACGCTAGAGGTTTCGGATTATTATAGGTAGGATGAAAAATCATGTTATTTTGTGTTATTTAAGTAACAAATATATCAAAACAGGTGAAATAGGGGAGTGTACAAATAAGAATCTCCTAGAGAGAAATGAATATCTCCTTCGTACTCCCCAGCGTGTCGTAAAAGTCGACTAAATGAGGTACAGATAAGGGATTCCAGATCCAGACTTCAGATGTTTTAAATTTAAAAACTTTTTTCTTGCTGAATTAAGATGTTCTATTACAGTCCTAGCATAACATGACGAAGTTATTAATATCAGCATTACCATATTCCAGAACCATACTTCAATTTTCCCAGATTAAAAACTAAATTACCTTGTTGAGTACAGCAGCCAAGAAGAGTGACGATGTTGGGATGTTGACCAATGTGCTGCATGATGGCCAATTCTTTCAGAAGATCTTGCTTTTCCTTGACCCCTGCGCCGTCCTTCACGCCCTTCACAGCTACCAGGACAGTAGGACCTCCAGGAGAGCCTTCACACGCACACAATTCACGAGCCTCTGCTTTCCAAACCTGAATTAACACATAAATTATTTAGTTTTCAGTCTCGAATACCTGCTTACTTATTAAGTCAAATCATTTATTGAATCATCTAAACTGCTACTTGTATTACTAATTAACTTAGGGAGTGATTAACTGATTAAATGGGAAGAGGGATAGTGGAGGGACTGACACTCCCTCCATTGTTGTTTGCTGTTTTAAGTGCCACGATTAATCCCCAATACAGGGGTGGACATAGGCAGATTGGAGCCGAGCAATTGAAGCAGGATGTGTTCCTAAAACCCCTAAGTGGACTCTAATAAGGATCTCTCACCCTTAATAATCACTCTAATTCCCAACTTTTGTTAGAAATGGGATTTCCAGCTGTGGAAAAGGCGACAGGTAGTCTGACTTTTTCTTCACCTGTTTTTTTTACACCTGTAATCACTTTAGATTTCAATGGGAAATGACACTTAATTAAATGGACAATACATTAATCTATTAACAATAAAATAAATCGAATATTAATCCATTACTCAGAAATTCTCAGTAGGGGTTTATTTCTATTACCTATTGCTTATTTACAACTGTGTTTACAAATTTAACAACATATATATATATATATATATATATATATATATATATATATATATATATATATATATATATATATATATATATATATATATATATATATATATATATATATATATTAAAAATGAGAGGAGCAGATAAAATTCTCTAAAAAATGTCTTTATTTGCTTACCACTCCAAAGTTTCCTTCCCCCAAGACAGAAACAATTCTCAACTTGGATCTTGGGAATTCCCAGGGTGAAAATTTCGGATTCTTGGCTTCAACGGAAGATGGTTCAATATCCTGTAAAAAAAAAAAAAGTTGACGGATAAACGACAGACCTGAGACTGAAGCTTCGAACGAGAAAAGTACAAATGACCAGTTCACTTGGTTAGGTTAAGTTAGGTTACACTCTTACAAACTAGTATAAGAATTTAAATCTCATAAGGATGAAGTCTTCAGCATTCTTAGCGTCTCTTCAAATCCTTGTGCGACATGTACATACAGTAATATATATGCTTATTTATTTTTTTTTTTGTAAAATATAAGCCCGAGATATAAAACTGTTTAAGATTAATCAAATAATTGATGACGACAATGATATAACACTTTTGGCATAAACATATTCAAAGAGAAGTAATCCTTACCAAAGTATTGGTTTGAGATGGCTTCCTGGAATGATGAGTAATAGGAGTGAAACCCTCTGCTCTTTCCTCGCTATC
Source organism: Halocaridina rubra (assembly GCA_037179515.1). Classification (NCBI taxonomy): domain Eukaryota; kingdom Metazoa; phylum Arthropoda; class Malacostraca; order Decapoda; family Atyidae; genus Halocaridina; species Halocaridina rubra. The sequence continues at coordinate 10,612 of JAXCGZ010001936.1, read as the reverse complement.
TGGTAAGGCTTTTTGAGTTTTTCTAAGGAATTTTTTAGCCAAGAAAGCGGCCAGGCCAGCAGCAGGGATGATTCCAATAACACCGATGGCATAAACGGTTGTAGAAGCAGAAGAGCTTGTGTCAGTATAATCCTCACCCCCAACTTCCTCAGCAGCTGCTACCGATTCATGGGCATTTTCTTCATCCGGAATTTCCTTTGTGATAGATATTACTTCAATGACAGGTCTACGGGTAGTACTGGAGGACGCAGCAGTGGGGCTATCTAACGCAGATTTGCTCTTTTTATCAAGTGGAGTCGGGGGAGTATCCTCTTGGATAGTTGCATATGAAAAAGTATCAAAACCACTCTCTCTGGTGGCGCTAGAGTTGAAAGAAACATCAGATAATGAATGCTCATCTTCTGGCTTGGATATTACAGCTGGACGATGATGAGAAGTGGGGTGGACACTTGTGATTTCCGGCTGCTCCTCAGAGTCGGCAATAGGTTCATCAAAGAAGCTTTTATCGTGGTTCGGTGTGTTACCTTCTGCAGCAACAATACGAGTTGTAATTGGAACTGTAGTAGATCGTGTTCTTGTGGTAACACTTGGAGGAACAGTGGAAGTAGCAAAAATTGCGACTGAAGAGCTGCTTCTTTCCTCTTCTTTTTCTCCCACACCTGCAGGCGAGCTGGTCCTAATAGGCAAAAAGGTGTCTCCAACAATGGGTGTTTCAGGATTTTCTTCCTGCTTAGTATTATTAGCCGAAGGTATATCATCAATAGCATCTTCAGAAGAAGGTAATATTGATGCTGTGAGAACAGGGCTCTGAGATTCGCCTCGAAGTTTTGTAGTCAATTTTCTTATTACAGTTGGCTTAAAAGTTGTAAAAGACGAATCATTGGTAGTGCCCTGTACTTCATTTTCACTATCCGTCTCATTTTCTAAGTCAGTTGGCTTTAACGTGTGAACTGAAAGAGATGTTCTAATAGATGTGGAAATATCTTTCTCTAATTCCTCTTCTGTTTTAGCAATGGGAAAGAGAAGACTCTCGTGGGTTTCTGATACAGGAAACACACTGCGTGTTGAATATTTTTCTGTTGTGGTTGAAATAGTTGGAGTGAATGTGACTGTAAATCCTGCTGGAGGATGGAAAGTCGTTGGAGTTGGTGGCGTAGTAGGTCGAGGCAATGTCCTATTATCCAGTATTATTCTTACTCCGTCAACTTCAGCGTGAATTATATGAATGCCTCGCTCAGCAAGTCTCTGATTTAAAGCTTCAAGATTAGACGCAATATTGGAAACTTTATCTTTACTTTTATTGTTGCTTGTGGCATCTCTCATTATTTCAGTCAAACTTTCAATAACAATCTCTTCAGGAGACTTTACTGTGGTTGTGGTCGGCGTGGGTGAAGTGGTAGCTGATACAGTTATTGTGGTTTTGGATGCTCTTTGTGTGGTAGTTTCATCCCGTCTTACTGTACTTATGGCAACAGTTTCTTTAGGAATTTTGAAGAAATCACTTAGCTGAGTTATGGGAGGAGGTGCAGTCCTACGCCAATCTGGCCTACGTAGCCTCTCATGTATAGCGAGCTCACGTATCCTACCAGAGGTCTCTTTATTTTCACTGTTAGGTCTTGGTCGTCTAAAAATCTTTCGTTGAGATGTTCCTAATGGCTTGCTCTCCTCTTCTGAAACAGGGAGAACCTCTGAATCTTCCTTGGCTACATCAGAGACTCTTGATATGACTTTTCGTCCTGATTCGTCAACTTTCAGAGATAATATCTCTGTTTCCCTGATAACATCAGAAAGTCTTATTGCAGATTCAATCTTTTCTGTAGAAGATTCTGCTTGATTGGACTTTTCTGTAGTTACTCTGAATAATGGCAAATTCCATTCCTTGTCTTCTTCACGCGTGCTAGTTGAATCTCTATTAGAATCAATGACGACAGCATTTTCGTTTGTGACACCTGGAGTTTCAGTTGAGACTCTAGTTTCTGTAATATTCAAAACATCCTCAGCTTTACTAGCATTTTCAGTGTTTCCAGTGCTTTTATCTTTCAAGATTTCGTCATTCGCCATCGATTTAAATGGTGAAGTGGTACTGTCAGTTGTACTGCTTGTAGTGGTTAACTGCTTTTCTGATGAGGCTCCTAGTCTTAAAGATGATCTCCTTGTTGTTTTGGGACTCTCTGTCGTAGTGCTTGATAGCCTCTGACTTGTGTTTGACTCTGTTGTTGACTTTGAGCTTGAATTCAGTTGCCCTCTATCTGTCCTTGGTCTCTCAGAAATCTCTGTGATTCTCGTTTTATTTTGACTTGAAGCTATGTTTGGCTTAACAGTTGTTAACGAAGTATTTGTTCTTGTGAGCCATAATGGTAGGCTTCTCAGTGGAGCTACTGGATTTCTAGTTGTAGATGACTTCTCCGTCGTTGTTGTGGGTGTAGTTGTTGTTGTTTCTGCAGTGTTAACTTTCAGGATAGATTCCACGGGTTTTGGAAAGAGTATAGAGCGACGATCCCACACAGTAGTTGATGTGACAGGGAGTTTTGTTGTTGATACTACATTCAATGGAGAGAGCGTCGTAGTGGATGAGATTTTGGCAGGGGTTTTCTCTGTGGATAAAGAAGGTTTTGGTGATGTTGATGTTGTTGTTGTTATTGGGGATGCTGGCTTCAGAGTACTGGTAGTAGGAGTAGAATCTGTAGTAATTGAGACTGACAGTGATGACTTTGTTGTACTTTCTGATGTAGTTGTTACAGACTGCGTGGAACTGGATGCTGATGATGGTGTGGAAGTCGTAGTGATGGGACGTTTGAGAAATTTAATAGTTGATCTTGGTTTTTCAGCTGTTGTAATTGAGCTGGTACTAGTAGTCGTTTTCAAAGTTGAAGCTTCACTTGAATTACTCTCAGTAGTCCGCAAATCATGAAATTGAGAGTTTTTGCTCAATTCATTTTTCTTTGCCCTTATGTTATCTTCAAATTCATCATCTGAATGAGACTCTGTTTGTTGGGAGGATTGATCCTGCACAGTTCCTAGTCTCCCACTATTTGTGAGTGACAGGCGCATTCCAAATCCAATTAAAGGAGGAGGCGCACCATTAAAATTGGAAGGGCTCTTAGGTGTTGTTGACACTGCCGGTCTAAAGCCTTCGAGGTCTGATCTACGTATGGGTGGCAATTGACCAGTTCGTGGTCTCTGTCTAGGACGATAAGTGACGCTCCTCAAAGCTGGTGGTCTACGGCCAGTAATGGGTCCAATACGTCTAATTAAAAGTGACTCTGAATGTGGAACCTCCAATTTTACAAGTTCCACTCGATGATCAGATGTCTCCGAACGTGCTATACGGGCTAAGTTAATAGGGACAGCACCTTCTGGAATATAAAGAGGTACCACGAGTGTGTCTGCTCCATGGTACTCTGGTTCCTGGCCTGCGGCTTCGACAATATCAGAACGGATTCCAAAGTCACCACTTGTTTTTTCGAGCAGTGCATCATAATCTATCACGGGAGGATCATCAGATTCAGCTAGTCTGTTGGTTGTGACAAATTCACTTCCAGGAGATCCAGCACGACGCACTTCTGGTGCTCTGATAGTAGCCACCCAACCACATATATCTGTGGAAGATAAACAAGAGAAAGTTCATGAAGACTTGCAAACTAGTCTGGATGATATGAAATGATGACATTATATCGTTCTGTTCAGTGACTGCACACATAAAATACAAGAATTATATGAGTATGCTGATAAACTACCAAAGCACACATACGTAAATACACGAGAGAGAGAGAGAGAGAGAGAGAGAGAGAGAGAGAGAGAGAGAGAGAGAGAGAGAGAGAGAGAGAGAGAGAGAGAAAATAAATATCAATAACAGCACGGTAACAAAAACAGGGTAGACATAATTTAAAACATATATCGACAGATTCTACAGTTCACGTACCGTAAATTAATAAAACTTAAGCTATATATTTATCTACTTAATACTTTAATGGAATGAGGGAGGAATCAGGTATCAGCAATATCTATTTGCAAATTATCTATTGAAATTCAACTGAAAATTGTAAAGCCTAAAAGATATAATAATAACAATAATGTAATTTGCAATATCCAAAAAACACTTAAGCTAAATAAAAGTGCTTAAACGTGATATTAAGCAATTAATAGATAAGGGCAACCAGCCTTAATTCCCCAGCTCCAATGTGTGTGTTACTATCCCTTTCGAATACAAAAAATATTGAGACCATATGGCTTAATATGCAGTACATCACCTAAGCAGTTTGTTTGTTTGTTTCGGTTTTACGTCACGGACTCCCTTTTCTACCAAGGGCTCGGACGGTTGTCTTCTTGCGAAGGACTTGTTTTGGCAGATGCAATCGTTACCCTGAGTGCATGCCCTTGCTAACCTCAGATCGTGACTGGGCGCGAACCCTCGACCTGACGCCTCAGAGTCGCGGACGCTACCGGTTGAGCCACGGTGACTACACCTAGGCAGTACATCAACTTATTGAGACATTAATCACAAAACGAGAGAGAGAGAGAGAGAGAGAGAGAGAGAGAGAGGAGAGAGAGAGAGAGAGAGAGAGAGAGAGAGAGAGAATTTACATCTTACAAATATTAAATAACAAATAAATAATTTGAGACCCCATCTCATCTTGTATGCCAATGGCAAACCTCGCCTAGATCTGACCTCTCGCTGACCCGACGTGACCTTTTCACTCAAAAGAGCCATTGCTGAATATGACCTTGGCACATTCAGTTACATAGAGGGCCTTGGTGTATGAAATGATGTTCTCTCGAAAACCTCAATTGCATAAGATATCAACATATGTCAAGAGAAATTAGTGATAGAACTAGACAGGTATCATAATATATATATTCCTCTCAATGATTCTCTCTTAGAAGCAGCATTAGTGAAAGTTTAAAATGTTTGTAGATGCAGATAATCTCCCAGTATCCAAATTCATTGTGGCACGTATTAATACTTTTTTTTTTAATGATTGCGACACCAGGACGAGCAAAAAACAAAAAAAAAAACAAAAAATCTACCCTCATCGGGCCTGGGCACGAAGAAAATATAAAGAGAAATAGAGATGGGGGGGGGGGTATTGTAACTTGTCAGATGTGCAGGGATAGTAAGACATATTCGGTGTTGATGTAGGCATGGAAAGAAAACCGTAACTGATGGAAGACTTAACATCGAACTGTCCTGGACAGTCCCATTTAAGTCCAAAAAGACCCTTCAGCTGTAGTATCGCAACGGGCGGTTGGTGCTATGGGCCAACCTAATACATGGTAAACTTGCTTGCAAAGGATCATAATGGCGCAGTGGTTGGAATTTCCGATTAGGGAAGGATAAGCCCGCGTTCGATTACACCTTGGAAAGTTAAGAAGGGCATCAAGTCTTAATTCCTCAGTTCCAACCTGTCTGTGTCCACCTCCATCCGAACGAGGATGAATAGTAATATAAAAAAGGCAAACAGAGCAAGCACTATCACTTAGGTTAACGTACATCAAGTGGAGGCAATGCTAATATATTCTTGATTAAATCTACCATAAAAGGAACAAGATGTGGATTCGGTTTTACGTCACGAACTCCCTTTTCTACTAAGGGCGAAGACGGTTGCCTTCTTACGAAGGACTTGTTTTGGCAGATGTAATCGCTACCCTGAGTGTATGCCCTTACTAACCTCAGTCCGTGACGGGGCGCGATATATTCTTGATTAAACCTACCATAAAAGGAACAAGATATATAACGTGAAATGTTTTTAACCAGATAACAACAACATTTCCTTGCAAATTATCTATCGATATTCAACGGAATCATTGTAAAGCCTAAACAGATAAAAAAAAAATCAATAATGTAAGTCGCTATATCGATGCTTAAAAAAATACTAAATAAAAAAAGATTCTTAAATTATAATAGTATGAAGTTTATATACGTAAGAACATACAAATTCCCCAGCTCCAACGTGTCTGTGTTCTCCCCTTTCGAATGAGGGTTTAATCAGTTCGATTATTCTCTCTCTCTCTCTCTCTCTCTCTCTCTCTCTCTCTCTCTCTCTCTCTCTCTCTCTCTCTCTCTCTCTCTCCCCCCCCCTCGGATTCCGCCTCCTTTAGACATATATCACCCAAAAAGTGAAAGTTAAAATAAAATCTAAGAACCAGACAAGCTATTAATAATTACTGCTTCCAGCAACAGTGGTGCAATTAACTGCAATTAAGTTAATATTATTAGAAGAAGGAGTCACGTTCATTCATTTTTGAAAACAGTTTGATGTGCATTAATTCTCAAAGACAGCTAAATATTCACTCATTCTTGAAGACAGCTAAGTAGGCAGTTATTCTTTAAGCCATTTTAATATGCATTAATTCTTGATGACTGTTTTATATGGAATAATTCTAGAGACAGTTTAATCTACATTCATTCTTGAAGGCAGTCAAATATCCATCCATTCTGGAAGACAGTTTAAAATACATTCATTCTTGAAGACAACTTAATATGCATTCATTCTTAAATACAGTTTAAAAATATATTCATTCTAGATAAATAAATTATGAAACCAAACTATATAAAAATATAAAAAAAAAAAGTTTAAAGTGATGCATACATGGTCACAGTAATCCGTTAATGTGGGCTTTGACTCAGCCAAACCCTTTACATATATTAGTGTCACAGTCTAGTACACAACCGAAATTTTATATATAGGGACTCTTAGAGCCTTCTTTTGATCCACTGTCAGATATATTTCATGACATGTAGACGAAAAATAGGAAATAATAATAATAATTAAAAAAACTAATGAGACACGAACGAGTTACCCATATAATCCATCGGTTAATTATTCCCGTTTTCTTTGTAGTTACGATTTCTTAAGAGAAACTTTCGAAAATTCTTTATTTTTATTTCGAGTTTTCAGACATAAGTAATAGCAACTGGAAGATATAAAATGGTGCTGAATATACTACATTGTTTAAATAATATTATTACTACTACTACTACTACTACTACTACTACTAATAATAATAATAATAATAATAATATTAATAATAATAAATTCGCAGCAATAAAAATATTAGCTTGAGAAACACTGACAAAAATTAGTCCTTATAAAGGATGGATGCATATTTAGGAAAATTGTCCAGCTTTTATTCCCCAGCTCCAACCTGTCTGTTTCGACTAACACTGATGCTAATTTTATATAATTTATATCATATACTGTTGACTACATATATATTTTCATAATGAAATACTCTTCGCAGGAGAAAAAACCGAAATGGGAGAAGCCTCCCAACCCTCAACTCCACCCCATTTTACTGACTTTTGCGAAGTGGGAGAACACGGAGGCGGTGTGCCACTGGTGTGTGATTTTTATCTCTTAAGATTTTGTTTATACTTCATTGTACTATGAGCTAACCTGACCTAACCTCACCTTATCTAACTTAACATAACCATGTTAGACTTAGGTTAGCTTGGTTAGGTTATGTAGAAAACAATGAAAGAAAACCAAATTGTAAGAGATAGGAATCACACTCCAGCGGCACCAAGGGGGTATTCTTGTCCCTATCCCAGGAATGTGAATGTGTGCGTTGACTCGGCCACCCCCTTACAAAGGGAACTGCGGCAATTGCATATATATATATATATATATATATATATATATATATATATATATATATATATATATATATATATATATATAATATGTGTGTGTATGTGTATGTGTATATATATGTGTGTGTGTGTGTGTCCCAGGCAAATAAATGAGAAAATATGTGAAGTAAGGTAAACATGACTCACATTTTAACACAACCAAAACTATTTCGATTGACTCTTAAAAACTTCTTTTTCACCCTTACCCATACCCATGCCGACCTCCATACCTACTCCACAATACCCATAAATCATCATCCTGTTTACCTACCCCATTCACCCCATGACATCTTTTCATGGAAGTCACAAAGGATCTTTTTCAATTTGAAAGGTACTCATCTCTTGCCTTTCACTGATCCTATGTAATAAAAATGATGAATTATAATGAAGAAAAGGAAAGTTAAGATGAGCCAACATTCAATCCTACACCATTTGGCACTATGTAAAATAATAATGAATAAATAATGATGAATAAAAAGAAAACTGGGATGGATCAACATGCGATTATACATTATCATTCACTCATCATATGTAATAGAGATGAATAAGAATGAATAAAATAAAAGCTGAGGTGGGTCAACATTCAATCCCACATTATTCAGCTGCATATTTTTCCATGAATAACAATGAGTTAGGAATTGCAAAAGATACTCGAAACGAAAGACACACACACAACACTATGATGATGATATGAAATTTTATGACGCGAGGCTGGTGAAATATGAAGTGATTTTGAAGATAGATAGATAGATAGATAAATAAATAGATAGATAAATAGACAGACAGATAAAGAGAGAGAATCAAAGGTAGATAGTAGAGAAACAAGAAATGGAGAGAGAGAGAGAGAGAGAGAGAGAGAGAGAGAGAGAGAGAGAGAGAGAGAGAGAGAGAGAGAGAGAGAGAGAGAGAGAGAGAGAGAGAGAGAGAGAGAGAGAGAGAGAGAGAGAGAGAGAGAGAGAGAGAGAGAGAGAGAGAGAGAGAGAGAGAGTAAACATTCAAGAGATACCAACAGGATATTGAATGAAATGTGGATTAGTATTGTGCGAATAAACATGAATAAAGAAAACACACAAAAGTCCTGTAAAAACTGACATTTCAAACTATATAAAGAAAACAATAAGGTAAAAAAAGGAAAACAGACGCAAGCCAAGTTGCCTGCAATATTACAGTAAGTCAGAATCCCAACAAAAGAGACTATATAGGAAATACTATGAAGAGAGAATTCTTATGCGTTTATTCTGGGAGTCCTCGATAGTTCAGTGGTAGAGCGCGCGATTTGGAAAGTGTCTAGCCTGACCAAAGCTTCGACTGCCGCGAGTCGATAGGAAGGGTATCCTGCCAACAATTCTCCAGTTCTATCCCATCTGCGTCCTCCCCCACTCGAATGGGGACTAATTGTCACATAAAATCGTAAAGAGGTTCCAGTCCTAACAAATAAATTCAGTCATAAGCAAGCCAGGTGATCCTCCACAGCAAAATAAAGGAATAAAAATTTTCTACCTTTGATACGAGCCTTGCTATATAATTCTATATAATTCAGCAAACATTTGAAGAGTGAAGAGTGAAAAAGACTTATACAAAACTCCCTCCCAAAATAAATTGTCATGAACTCACTAAGGGAGTCTATATAGCAATATAAAACAAAGCTAAAAACAAAATATTTATATTACTGTTTATGACATAAGCCAAGATGGACACCCCAAGGAGAGAAGAAGTGAAGTGACAGGGTTACATCCCTACAAAAATAATGGCTTCGCCTCCCTCTTACACAAGAGCCACAGAGGTCATAAGCATACATAGCAATATAAAAGAAAGCTCAAAACAAACCATTCAAAATTATCACATTCATGACAAAAGCCAAGATGGACACTCAAAGGAGTGAAGTAGTAAAGTGAGAGGTTTACATCCCTACAGAAAAATGAATTCTCCTCCCCTTCTACACCAGACACAGACTTTATAAGCCTATATAGCAATATAAAAGATAGTTAAGAAATAAATCATTCATATTACTGTTATGACAAAAGCCAAGATGGACACCCAAAGGAAAGAAGAAGTGACAGGGTTACCTCCCCACAAAAGTAATGGCTTCTCCTCCCTTTCACACCAGAAACACAGCCTTTATACCGATTCAAGCCACGCAATTACCCATCGTTACCCTCTGATTAACTCTCTTACTCAACATGGATTCCACTTGCCAAACTCATGTCTACGTCATTTTTTCCATTTTATCCCCCTGGGAAAGGAAGGATGATGATGAATGTGTCTGAGAAGGGTGAAAGTGATCCTCACATTATTTAAATGGAAGTCGGGCCTTGAGAAAAAATAAAGTTATATTGATCATCAATATTCATTCAAATTTTATTCATATTACTTATGGATGACATCAATGTATGCGTAAGGTTACGCTGTGGATATCTCACAAGGGGTTGTATAGTAGCATATACATATATGAACATAACAATGGAAGGTCTAGCTGCCTTAAATTATACCTCACACAAAGTGTTGTACAGTTGAAAATATGTGTAAACATAAGCATTAAATTGTAAGTTTCGCTGGCTGACAGTACATCCATTTCCCACGGGACTTTTCATAATGGTAAAGCCTTGTAAACACACATATACAACCAATATCAAGACTGGTTTACAATATATCTATCTTAAAAAGGTGTGTCAGTAGCATATATATGCTAAAGATTGGTATAAATATGCAATTCTTGAATGGTTTTACAGTATTAGCATCCTCACAAGGCGTGTTGTAAAGTAGCACCTTTAGGTCAACATACGCATGAAAACATTCTTTTTTGGCTTGTAATAGATCAGTTTAACAGATGCTATATGGTAAAGATATCAAGTAAGTATATGCATAGCTAGACAAATCAGTTTATGCCCACCGCGGCATTTTAGGAGGGACATCCAATCCTCAGCTACAACCTGTCCGAGTTCAACACCATTTGAATGAGAAATAATATATATATATATA
>JAXCGZ010001935.1:167500-191499 GCA_037179515.1 Halocaridina rubra | reverse complement strand
CGACAAGGTACTGGCACCATTGGCCATACCCGCTCATTCATCACCTCTGTTGTGTGGACAACATTCACAGGCATGCCCAGCAGAATTTTCCCACCAACTGTGCTGCCCGGCAGACATGCACGCTCGTCTGGACAGGCCTTAAGGCAGTCAGACTCATTAATGACCCTTCTCTTATTCTAATCTGGATTTTCTTTCTCTTCGCCATAAAGTATCATCCCTTTCTCTCTTCTATAGCTTCTACTACCATCGCTGCTCTGATGAGTTGGAGAGTTGCATCTCTCTTCAACTGCCAGGGCCAAGTAACACTTGCCAAGAGACCTCGTCTCACAGGTAGTATGGAGATTTGCAGCTCGATTATTGGTTGGTGCAGCGACTGCTTCTTCCCATCTACCTTCAGACTCTGGAACTCTCTTCCAACTACTGTCTTTCCCAATTCTTACCCATCTTCCTTCAAAAAGCGGATCTATCGTCATCTCGGGCCTAATCCCGCCATATCTCTACATCTTCAGTACTTTGCCTATTCTTTCAGCCTATCCTTTTCCTTTGTGTATCATTGCCTCATGTCTGCCTTGTTCTTAACCTTTTTCTTTCCAGTCTTAATGTTTTCATCGTGCCCGAGCCTTTATTGATGAAGGCAGTTTTTTGCCTGTCCCGGTGTCACTCAAAAAAAATATATATATATATATATATGGAAATGAGTTTCATAGAAATAGGCTACTATTCCTAGCACTTAAGAGTGCGTTTTATTGTAATGCATAAATATGCAAGTCTATCCCTTGCATTGAACATAAGTGGGATCCATTCCTTGAGAATATTTAGTGTAAAAGACAAAATACTGTTGGAGCTCAGGATTTTTAAAAATATTGAAACCATAACACACTGAACCATCAAGGTGACCAAAAATATATGAAAAGAAATGAGATAGGATGATTTCAAACACACCCTGCCCATTCTTGCCTTATATGCCACTTATTTTGTACCAAGAAGAAATGCTTCAAAGAAGGATTGCTACTCCAATATTCCTTGTATGGGATTGTCAAAGCATACGGGAAATAAAAGTGTACCTATACTTATTTCTCACTTAACTACAAATCACAATGAAAAATCAAGTCATAACAAAACTAAAAAACATATTTACTTATAAGAAGGGGAAAAGAATGAAAAACTATGCGGCAGAATCACAGTTTACTAGTGTGTTCACTGGTACCCAGCCATGATGAACAAACAAACAAAAAAAAACACTCAGGTGAGATTGATATACACATGAGTGGTAAAATCTTTTTTATCTGAAATGGACATCCTGGCTGTGGAAGGAAAATAAATATTCTCATTCAGTTTATGCTACTTCCTTCACTTATACAAAAATTATGAAATAACTCTAATTATTAATATATCCTTAAAAAAGTACGGTACGATACTTATAGTATATTCAAATACCGAAGTACAAGTCTCGTTAGGTTCCAGTCTTGGAATAGAATTGTCAAGCCTTGAGGCACACAAAATCTATGTTCTAGTACTCTGCCACTCTGGAAGTACTCTGGGAAATTGGAAATTTTTTTTATAACAAGCCAGCAAGAGAATAACGATATTTAGCAAGGAAACTAGTGGCCCATAAGTTGGACAAAATATAATATGAACACAAACGTAGACCTTTTTTACTTTAAAAAGGTGCATTCTCAGCATGAAAATCATACTAGAACTATGCTTAGAGAGCTAAAGTAGTCTTTTTGCTTTGGCTCTGAGGATTATTCCAGTGTGAATTGCTAGCTAAGAGTGCATCTCCTTGAATGCAAAAACACTAAAGTGTGGCGATGATGTTCTAATAAAGCTTCATGAAAACAGTCTCTAACAGCACTGCTTACAAAGCAGGTAGGGACATTAATTTTTTTTTTTTAAACGAACGTCATATAGCATTGAAGGGAGGAAGGTGGTCATAACTGATAAGAAAGGCAGCAGGTATGGTACTTAACTCTGCTCTGAGATTACACTACTATATACAACAATTATGGTGCTTTTAACTGAATGAGATATTTTAGTGACCAAAACGAGCATCATATTCCTAAAATTTTACTACAAGATCTGTTCACTGTAAGACCTCAAGTAACATAAAAACAATTCATATCTTCCATTATGCTCCTATTCCCAAAAAAGCTTATGACAGCTTAGATATCGTTATTCCATATATAAGGAAGAGTACTTGATAAGAGGCAAGCTTAAAATTAGTTACAATTTTTTTTTTATTTCAGACACAATCACATAAAAAGTTTACCATTGCCGTGGCTTTTCACAGAAACTCCACAGGCAAAACAATTGAATTTTTAATTCACTGAAAAATTCCCCATTTTTGTCATGAGGATAGTTTAAAAGTTCATTACTTCAATGTATGGAGACTATAAAGATAAATAAATAACTGAGGGAAGGTTTCAAAATATCGGTCGGCTGGAGCAAAATCCCTCCTAAAATTTCACATACCGAGAGCAGGAATACAATTCTTCCTAATGCAGTTTTTCTTTTCTCTTTTCCATATTCAGAAGAAGAGAAGCCAAAGCTTCTAAATTATACATGAAAGGAGAAAACTTAATCTTCTGCTCAAATTGGCGATCTATGATAATGCTTGCAATATTCAAAGTGGTAAGTTGTACTTGACATAAGGAACCTCCACATCTTCGCCATCTTTGTCGTTTGCACATACCTCCAAGACCAGAGCTCGAACATGGGGCTCAATCTTCTTCTTGCTCACTTTCTTTACCACTTCAGACATCCTGGAAGCAATGGATTGCATATAATTCACAGCATAATAAAAACTCCCAAGCTCATTTTACAGTAGCCTGAAATAGTACAAAAGATCTAATTTATCTGCATAAGCATGCAAAACTAAAGTAAATTTTGAGGGGAAAAATATATCTACATTCTAATCCTTTTGGTTGAGGCCACTCAGTTTGCTCTGTCAAAAGCTAACATATGATATTTTTTCTAATTATATATATACTGTTTTCCATGCCAAGGTCAGCAAAATAGCAATAAACACAGGCAGAAAACATCATGATGAATGAAAAAACACAAACATTCCTCTATAACTGTAAACATAAGCTGACAGTCACACTATTACATGCCATATATAATGACTCAGATTTAGAACAAAATTATAGTTTCCCTTATGTATCCTGTTCCCAGTGAACACAGTGAAATTCCAAAGATGTCTATCAGAGTAGGTTACATACAGATTTGCGTCAGCTCCATCTTTTGCATGCCTTTCACACTTTCCTGAATTTCAAGGTTCTCCTGAACTGGGCATTATACACACTGTCTTACTTAAGTCGGATTTCCATTCCTCAAGACGTAAGGTAACTAGAGTTTCAGCATAAGTCGAAACATACCTAAATAAGTACAGTACAGTATTGCTTACTGTTACTCCTGTACTCTTGTGATCTGGAGTTATTTATTTCTCCTCTTTAATCATCTGCTTCTCCAGTTGAAAGAGGTCCTCAGCAGATAACTCCTCTACATGATATTCCAGCAGCTCTATTACATGACCAGCTTCCATTTCCAATTTAAGCCCCTTCCTCGGGGCAACAACGTTCTTGGTGACAGCCTCAAATGTCTCCTCAAAGCCATGAAAGTCATTCACTAACTGGGGATACAGTTTCTTCCATACCCCATTCAAGTTTGTTTGATGGTGCTCCTTGACCTGCTGCCAATATGTAATGATAGGCTTCAGAAATCAACCTCTCCACCAGAAGGGAACGTTCATATTTCACCATTTGCCTCATTACGCATCAAATATATACCAAAGTCTACAAAAGATGGTTCGCTGGAACTTGCCATCTTCTTTTGCAATCATTTCCACCAGAGGGGAAAGTTCACAACATTTTAGCATTTGCCTCAATACGAATCACATATATACCAAACTTTAACACAGATGGTTTGCTGGAATTCGCCATCTTCTTTTATATGAATTTCCATCACGGTCTGTCACAGCATGGTTTGAGCAAGCCATCTAATTCGCTTCATCCATATAGAAGTACTTTCAAAATGTAGATGAGGCTCACTGGGATACACCAATGATGCTGGTCATCCCGTAAAAGCACTATCCTTACCATTTTCATCATGGTCAAACAGATTAACCCCAGCGAATGAGCATGAGAACGATATGGCATACGACCAGGAACTGGACGACGTGTCTTCCTCAGTCCAATGCTGCGTGACAAAGTATTCGTTTGCCACGCTCAACAAACTGTTTTGAGGGCAAACTTCGTATTTACGATTATGTATATGTATTTGGTAATTTGGTAAATATATTCAAACTAGGCCCTTAACATAACCAAATACATAAACATATAAATAAGTAAAACCATTAACTTGATATATACATACACCAATGCTGCATAACAACATATTCATCCACCATACTCAACAAACTGTTCCGCATGAAGATCGTATTTACAACTATGTATTTGGTAATTTTATAAATAAATTCAAACTCGGTCCTTAACATAACCAAATACATAAATATATAGAGAACAAAAGTGACTTGATATATACGTATACAATAATGCTGCTTGATGACGTATTCTTCCACCATGCTCAACAAACTGTTCAGTGCACGAAGTTCGTATTTACGATGCAAACCAGGTAGGTCAAAAAAATTATTAATTACTAATTTATGCGAGATATATCATAATGACGAAACATTGTTATATGAGGACATCGGAAACCAAGGACCACCTGTATTTGGTAAAGCCATCATGTACATCTGCTTCATTCTTTCACTGCTAATCCGTTCTAAATGTGCAAACAAGCAAAGACTTGGTTTCACTTTTGCATTCAACACATTCAAATTTTTTTAACCAATATGGATCTCTTCATTCCATACTCTTAGTAGCTTCATCCCATTTCCCATTCACAGGCACCATCTACTTTTATGCCAACACACACATACCTAAAACTATCCACCTCCTCAACAATGAGTTTACTCTCATCTCCAAGTTAAGTACCCCTCCATCTCTTCAACATCTCACCTTACTCTCATCTACATTTTCTCTCATATCCTCCTACCATATACCCTACCAAACTCCTCCACCCATCTTAATAGATTTTTATCTGAAATGGACACAAATGCAGTACAGTGATTTGTCACTTTGCTGGCTTCTGAGAAATGATGTGATTTCGGGCAGGTAAGAAAAAACTCACGGTAAGGACATGCGTTCTGTTCTCTTGGCAGGCGGCATGAAGAAAGAGTAAAGCATGGACACTCCTTGACTCAACATTGTTATCTCCAGCTCGTGCTTCTCTTCAAAGTATTTGATGAATTCCTCAAGGGTCATCTCACCATCAACTTCAAATCTGTCCCACAGGGTCCATTCCTTGTCATAATACTGCAAGAGAACAAAGAAGTGTGAATATACATAATCAATTACCTTTTTTTTTAATTAGAAATGGTAACCATCAAAATATATAATTCACTTTATACATTGGTCTCTGGTAAAATAAGTTTCCTTAGCAAAATTCTTCAGAGAACATTTTATATATAGTCTTTTAGATTCTTCTTTAGCTACAGCTACTATCAAATGGAAAAGTAAAGCAAGTTTTACAGTGCTTTCCAGAGAATAAACTTCAGGCCACCAATATCACACACTTCAGCAATAATGTTCATGTATACAATAATATACAGTAGGACTGCATTAATTAAACTGTAGACAGTCAGTAGTCAACCATTTTGCTAATTAATCAGGTATTCCAAAAGATTAATCGCTTTTGTAAATTGGTTCTTTTGTTTTTTTATTATTATTGATAGGCAAGTACGTTCGAGCAAGAAAACCGTGGGTGACATAAAAATTCGGAAAAATATTGGTTTCAACGCAAACAATACATCAAGAAACACGTATCATTTTCTAAGACACAAACTAATCGTCTCCACTCGCAACCTCTTCTGCTTAATCACCTACAGTTACTTACCATACACATTTTCACATCACAATACATAATGACATTAAAATATTCAGCAGCCAATTTATCAATATCAGCTGATAATTAAGGATCAATTATTGGATAATAGGTATTTGACCAAATTGCTTATTGGTGCATCCATATTGTTGCATTACAAAAACTTCTATGAAAAGAAGTAAAAGTTTGCTAGATTAAAGGGAGTCACACCATATACTAGTATCAGAAGTCTGTAAAATGACAAGACAAGCTGAATGGGTATGGAGGAACCTAGCAATCTAGCACCTAATGTATCTAAGACAAAATGGTGGATGAAGACAGAATATTTCTTACCTTATTTGTTGGAGCAGCAATTGGCTCTGAGAAGCCAAAGAACGGTAGAGCCAAATTAATAAATCCATTTTTAAAGCTTTCCATTTTATTGTGTCCTTGGGCTAATTTGATCAGTTCTAAGGAGACTAACCCTGATACTAAAGCTGTTGTAGTAGCAATAGCTGGGATAATCTTGCCAGCAATAAGCTTACTCTTATGACGATCAGCGGGTGGGATGTCGTAGTTCTCTGCTCGGAGGTTTGAAGCAGCGACAATGAAATCCATGTGGAAGTTGGTGTCGTCGTCTTTTTCAAAATCTAAAGGAGTAAGTCTGAGATTGTTAAAGCTTGAAGCTAAGGGAATAGATTCTTGGAGACCAGACAGCCTTTCTGAATCCACTTGATTACTCTGAGCTTCTGCTTCAGCATCCGTAATGGCAATCTTAACACCCGATCTAGGAACAAACTCGGGAATTTCAATACCGCTCACAATGTTGGCAACCTTTTGGCGATCACTCACTTGAGGGATACCGTATACTTCAGCTTTGAGATTAGCAGCAGCCACAATATAATCTAAATGCAATTCATTATTAACGTCAAAACGAATAGCATGTGGACACCTTTTAGGACCAGACCAGAATGGTTCCCCACTGGATGTGGTTTGGTCTTTAGGGAAGTTATGTAGAAGTTGTACTATCTGATTGTAGAAGTGTTCACCAAAATGCTTTCTTGCCCAGAATATGCAGTCTTCAAAGCTTTGGGGCCTATCATCAACTAGTGCACGCTTGACACTGTCCAGAGTCTCCATCGGCTGTGAGCCAGGCAACTTTAATGCTCTCTCCATGAACTTGGGATCAATCAAGTACTGGGCAGCATTTTCTGCAGCTTGCTTAAACTCTCCTTCGAACATATCTCTGGCCCACTGCAAAGTGTGTTCAATAGCATTTGGGAAATTCTTCAAAGTACAAATGGGAATGGACTTCTCCGGTGGATCTTGAGAGGATCCGTAAGATTCTGTTAAATGGGGAACAACTACTTGGACATTGCCCTTAGTGCCCAACGTGCCCGATTCCAGGAGAGGTTTCCTGTAGTAAACGCATCTCCTGTCCATATATAATCGCGCTTCAACATTGTCCAGAGCATTAGCGACACCATCGAGGGGCTCAAAGAAGCTATCGTCGTAGACTCTCTCGGTATCTGGACCAACCCTGTTTTGATGAGCAACAATATTTACCTGAGGGTTCATTTTCTTGACTGCAGCAGCAGCAGTGTCTGATTTGGCTTTTTGTACATCCCATGGACGGAACAAGAACTGCCTGTTGAGATTGCTTTTTTCTATAAGGTCCATATCTGTGACCACAATGTGTCCACCTTCACCAGCACCAATACCAAGCATTGCAAAATTCTTCAACAATTCACATCCAATAGCACCTGCCCCAACCACAAAATATTTCAAGCTACCCAATTTGTCCTGGAAGTCTTTACCAAAGACGGCAATCTGTGTGTCGTATCTGCTGCCTACAGGTGCACAGTTCTCTTCTGTCAGTGCGGAAGTGTCTTCTGGAAGACACTCTAGGGCATCAAAATACAGCCACTGATTAATGGGAGTGAATTTACCAGAACAGGCTTTCATTACTTCTTGGGCAACAATGCCACCTATGACGGCATCCAATGGAGCTAAACCACCTGCTGCTAATTTGGCAAATTGTTTAACAAGATCTTCATCAATTTCTTCAACTCGAGCAGCACTAGAACTGTTAATTTCCTTGAAGAGCCCCAAAAACTTATCTGCATCGCCCTCACTCCAAGGACTAGGTGCAGAACCATTCTGTTTTTCATATTCATGGATGGTTTGGAATGCTATGTGGAGAATTCCTGGTCGATCAAATTTGGCAAAATCCGTCATCACAAATGCAGGGGATTTCATAGATTCTTCCATAGATTTGAAGTTCATCTTTTGAGGAACTTTTACTTGTGAGACAATACCTCCACGGATATAATCAGAGTACTCAGAGGTGTCACCAATACTAAAGGTAAATGGACCAAGCACCTGAAAATGGAAAATAAAATTTAAATATCAAGCTTCTGATTAAAATAAAATGCAATTATGACAAAAATATCCAATGTACTACTCAGTCATTTGAGCTACTTTATTCTCGAATTCAAATGCGACTCTTGTGGATATAATAGATGATGACAATAAATTTTCCTACACAACTATCCTTAATTTGATTTTTTTTCAATTTTACTCTTTAAGACTTCTATGTCTGCCTTATCCTTTCTATATCCTTTTATTTTATCACAGTCACTTGCATATTCTCCATTGGCAAGCCTTGGGTTACCATAATATGCTCTCATCTTGGTGTATTCCTCAATATAATCCTTACATGACATATTTCAGATTAGCCACCAGCACCTGAAGCAGTCTACCACGTCTTTAATCAATGTGTGGTGGAACAAAAACAAATGATTTCTTCCTAACTAAATTCCTTTACCTCGTTTACATATGCATTACAAAACCTGTTCACCACATTTTTCAGACATTCCCAAAAAACATTAAATGCGATTCCACCTATACCATTCACTTTCTGATATCTCTCATTTTGTTCCTTTTACTTCCTCTCCTTATCCGAGGTACGTCTACATCTCTCCATTCTTCACCTTAATCACATAATTTCAAACATTATTTGGCTTGTATATATAACCAACCCAATGGCTCTTCACTACTTTCTCATCGATTGGCCTTTCTATCCAGTTCATTCAGCACACTACAAATCAACTTGCTCGCCATTAACACTTTAAACTGAAGGTACATAAAAATATTCCCTCCATCAATAATTAATTCTATTAGGAGTTTTTCACCAACCTTAATACTAATACCCAAGCCGTTCTTCCCCATCTTCATCTATTGTTTTTTTACGAAGTTCATTTAACATTTTTCGAATTATCTTCATCTGGAAATCCACTAATTAAGGTTTGTAATATAATTTCTACCATCCCAGTATTATTTGGCTTGGTCCTTTCACAAAGAATGAGCCCTCTTTACTATGCTTCCCTAATTTCTAAAGGATTCTCTTTTTAAAGTCCGGCAACTGCATGTTTGTAAACACATTCCCACCAGCCAGATTTCATTTCACCAGTACCATGTATATTTGAGCCCAACATTTTGTAACTCCACTACTTCCACATCCTCATCTCTTGCTCTTTTCACCCTGTTCTCTCCTCTCCACAGAACCCCATTCTTCTGAAAATCCTTGAACCATAGTCTGTACTAAATATTTCAATCATCCCTATTGCATTTCACTTGTATATAATGTTCACCAATCTGAAACTATCTCACACTTTTCCCAAGCATCATCATTTGACATTTTCACCCTGTTGAATAGTTTACTTTCTAATTACCTCTTGTTTTCATTGAAGTCCTTCTACTGCTGTTCTCTTCCTGTTTCATATCCTATCTTGCATCACGATATTTATTAATGTACAATTACAACATACTTTAACTTTATTAACTTATGCATTGATAAATTTTTTCAAGGTACATATACAGTCACATCCCCAATAAAGTACAATCAAAATAGCAACTAAATCATTAAGAAACATTAGTACATCATCACCTTTATCTTGAATGGAGAGCAGCCATTGAGTTCCGTCATTCCTTGCACTTCAGAAAAAGTTACATAATCGCCGTCTTCAAAACCATGACGAGATTCATCTAGACAGGTAACAACACTTGTTTCCTGCAAAAAAAAAATAAATAATGAGAAATATATACTGTAGAGTACTGCAGAAAAATGGAGTCCAGACATGAAGAATGTAATTAAGATGCCTTGTATCAATATTACCCCCTTATCCCTTTACTCTGCCTATATGACACAGGGATTAAGTGTCAGGAATTCCTACTTCCATTGCCAATTTAACAGAATCTATCAATTCACAAGTAATAAAAGAAATAATTTTACCTCTTTAGTGATTCCAGCCACCATAGCAGAGGATGGGTTTTCTCCATTAGTATCAACAACTTCAAATTCTTCCCCAAAATCACAGAAGATCTGCCCAAACAATCCCTTCGTTGTTGCCACAATAAATGCAATATTATTGGCATGGCAGATAGACGACACACGCAGCTGTTCCTCTTGAGTAGCATCTGTAAAATATAATAAGCATTTATAACATCTATGTGCAAATAGAGATAATGATAAAAGGAAACTATCATTACACAATAACTTTAATCATATTTTGCTTATATATAACGCGAGAGAGAGAGAGAGAGTATTGTGTGTCTTGTGTTTTCCTACCCCAAAAGCTATTTCTTAGTCCCCTCCTTATAACACGCATGAAAGGGTAAAATTCTTTTTCACTCACTAGTGATAATCAAATTAGTCACATCCTACTGCATGCTAAGTGCATACGTGTAGAATTCATTTCTCCCAACCATGAATATCACTTTGAGTCATGTCCCCCAAATATTAGGAAATTCTAGAAGAAATACTTTCTCTCACACCACAGTGCTAAAATACCACTAATTATTTACCTGTCAAAACAACAACTCTGAATTTTTTCAAGAACTCTTCTGTTAGTGACCCATTGGCAGGTGAAATTGGTACATAAGTATTAAGCTCAGCCAGTCTTTGGTGACAGGCGCTGGCACGATCCGTTCCAATGTCCTCAACGGTCAAGAAAAACTGGGTGCTGAGATCTCGGTTGGTTGTCTCCTTTGTATCATGCAGTGTAACTGACTTCACTCCTCCCAAAATCACATTCTTGGCAATCTGAAAAAATAAGTAAAATTATGTAACTCTATATACCTAATCATTTCTAGCCTCAATAGTTTAACACCAGATTACATACAGAGCTCTGATTCCATTAAAATTCATGCAATACCTAATCATTTCTGGTTTAAATAGTTTCAAACAAGAGTATACATAGAGCTTTGTTTAAATAAAAATTTATGTAATTTAAAACCAAATCATTTCTAGCTTCAATAATTTAAAACCTGAGTATGTTTAAAGCTTTAATTGTAAATTCACTGATGATTATAACTACATTTCTGATTAGCTGATAGAAATCCGGCCCAAATTAGAGTACTTTCATTTTTATTTGTAAGTCCTATACTGTCAACAAAACAATCACTACATATCATAATGCAGCCTCTCTCAATTTTTCTACTCTGAAAGAATCCTTGAAATAATTACGTCTAAAGGCAACTCTGCAAACCTACATAAATATCTAATGTAATATACAGTTAAAGACATGTCAGTGTTATCAATGATATGAAGACACATCAATCTCTTGCACAACACCCTAAGGTTCAAGTGAATTTTGGATAAAAAAGGTTGCTATGCAAGGAGTGTAAAATGGCCGAAAGAATACTAAGTTAGCATGAAATAACATCAGTTCAAAGTGTAAAAGGAGTGGCATGCATAATATAATCATAAATATCTGTTCTTGATTGAGAATGAACTGCTAAAAATCATGAGAACTCACCTCCACACCGAGGCCTCCTAAACCCGATATCAAGACATCGGAGGATGCCATTCGGCGCATGGCATCATGACCCAGGACGTAAAGTTGCCTCGAGTACAGCGACTCATCGATGTCCTGCCCAGAGCCATTGGCAGCCATATTCTGAAAGAGGAGGAGGACTTAGCAATGCTACAATACACTAATCAAGTCTAGAAATGAAAAAGGTCTAAAATTTGGATTTTATCTCATGGTTATTTCCCCACACACAAAATAATTTAATCTTGACCAGAATGAACTCAATTTATGCAATACTGTATGTTTTTCAAAGCAATAACTCTCATACCCATATGAATTTCACCTTGCTTGCAATTAGTATATTTTGAACGGCAAAATAAAAGATTTTTCAAAAATGCGCTCGAAGTAGTTGAGCATAAAATGTATGCAGTTATCCAATAATAAATTTCAAATCTATATCCGGGTATATCATTTAATTACTGATTCTACATTCCACACCTACATTACTATTTTTAGTTTCCCTCAACTTAAAATCTATGATCTTGTACCAGAATAAAGCATAAACTTACACAGGTGTTCAATTAAATTAAATGTTATATTAATATATAGTTATCATACATACTTCTCCTAGCATGATGGTCAAAAGAGAGCCTATGCGTTTATTTGTCTCTTAAACATTAAATATCAAGCTTTAATAGTTCATATGTAAAGTATAGAGTAACTATCCATATTAATACTCAATTAATATGAAAATGCTTAACAAAATGTTATGTGCATATTAAGAAAAAACAAAAAAAGCCAAAATTAAAGAAAAGTACATTCTTATTTTACTATTCATTTGTGGAGTGGTGTCTATTCCAAATATAAATTGAGGATTAAGTGAGGATATCTTTTACAGCTTTATCTAGCAATCATAGGTTCCCAAAGATACATATCAGCTCCTACCTCTGTGATACACTGAACAAAGGAGGCTATTACAGCATTTATAGATGGAGCAAATTCAATTAATTACAACATATAAATAAGACAAAGGCAGTCAATGTTTCCTTAAAAGAATACCAGAGGGTATTGAAATGTAATCCATGAAACATCATACTACAAAATACCCTTATAGTTATTCCTATAACTGAAAAAATTACCATAAAAGTTTTAGGATCTTGAACAACTGGTCTAGACTGTGGTATGTGTGCTGCTGTAGACTGTGATTTGAGAGTTGCAGTCGGTTCCAACTCTAAATCAACGGACATAAAGCTGCCCGGAGGACAAGGGTATTTGTACACTGGAGAACTTTTCCGACGCAAGTGGCAGATGTTGTGATTGTCAAAATGGAAGTAATGGTTTTTGTATTGAGGGGAGCTAGGGTTGCTCCAGTCCTCCAAAGCAGGCTCGGAGCTGCACGACGTCCCCATGGTTCTAGATGCGCTATATATTAACCTTTCCCCCCTGTGCTAAAGATTGTACAAAGACTACATGACTTATATCCATTTCCCCATACAATGGAAAACTTCTTGCTTCCTCTCATTTCATAATCAACTTTCAAAACTTCTGAAAACGAAAAAAAAAAATACACTGTACAAAGCTGAACTTTTTTCCTGTTAATAAAAATAGTGAAAATCACATTCTCCATAGGACTAAAAATAATTAGGGTGCAGCACGGCTACACATCACTGAAAGTTTCATAGAGGCATTTTTTGTCGACTATTTCACTATACCCTATCACTTTCGACCAAGTGATCATAGTTTAAGCACAGAATATAAAAATTTTAGTGTCGGTTCATTGGATGGTACATTTATGAAATGACGAAATGCGATCCTTAATAATATACTATCTTTATAAGATTTCCAGTATAATATCCAATTACCATTGGTGCTCCCTCCTACTTTTAAGATTCTCACAGCACAACATTTACAAATGCTGGATTGCTTTGGCACAGCCTGATGAAGAGAGTATATATATATATATATATATATATATATATATATATATATATATATATATATACTATGATCGAAAGCTCATTGGACATAGTACCTTATTAAATAATTGCATATACTGTACAGTATACTTTTGATTACATAACAGATGTATATATGTGCTTGCTTAATGCAAATACATGTATATATTTGATTACTAAATCTTTGTATATACAGGTACTTTTTCATTTCATACATGAATGGTATTTACTTGCTTACATAACACAAGTACAGTATATACTTGTTAATCTTGCTTACCTAACACACAAACGCTTACATATCAACAAACGCATATACTGTACTTGCCTTACTTAATGCGTTGTACAGTAATCAAACAGAAAACTGTCTAATTACGAGTGATTTGAAGTGTAACAATCGACTAATATAGAAATACGATTGAGCTATACTGTATATATATGGATATAGAAGCCATACTGAAAGGGAGAGTTTTAGACCTTGTTATTTAGGATATTGTCGAGATAAAAGAAAAAACCTATCAATTTATCTTATCTATAACAGTAAATTAGCATTGTTATCTTTTACCTGTGTGCATGTGTGTGCGTATGTATGTGTACTATCTTTATGTAACAATTTAAAAGGAGGGAAAAAGAATAATATCACCTCAGTCACTTTTTAATTTACCTAAAATTATATTACCTCCTAATTTATTCATATACCTTTATACATACATACATACAAACATACACACATATTATATATATATATATATATCTATATATATATATATATATATATATATATATATATATATATATATATATATATATACACACACACACACACACAAGCACACATAGCTATTTTATTTGAAATCAATACAGTGACATTATACCAGTTCTTAAAGAGAGAGAGAGAGAGAGAGAGAGAACAAACACGTACAATCAATAATACGACATTAAACTCAACAGATACTTTGGAATTATATATAGCAAAAATCATCAACCAATCAGAAAGTGGAGAGATTATCAGCCAATCAGAAAATGCTTCGTCGATATACATTCGATACACCTGAGTATCTCGGTGAATACAGCGCTTAAATTCCCACCCAGGAGATTCCAAGGAAACACACAGATGATGATTATAAAGGATATCTAGCATACTGTAGTCATACGACGAGGGTACTGGTGACGATCGTTCATGAAGTAATCCTTGTCAACTGAGCAAACTCAAAGTGCACAATGCAAACCCATAGTGCACAATTCATGTTTGGTCACTATGATGCAATATTATCTCCATGGGTAAAAGATTCTTATTCTGCAGCAACTTCACCAGCCTCCATGGATTGGTGAGTTAAGGACTTGGCTGCTATGGCAGAGGACATAGTAGAAATATGAGAGAGAGAGAGAGAGAGAGAGAGAGAGAGAGAGAGAGAGAGAGAGAGAGAGAGAGAGAGAGAGAGAGAGAGAGAGAGAGAGAGAGAGAGAGAGAGAGAGCGAGAGAGAGAGAGAGAGAGAATTAAATAAGCAGAACCGGAAATAATTTATAACTACTTAAATATGGATGACAAGAAGTGGAGGACTTCCGGGTATATTTTGAAGACATTTTATAGACGCTATTTGTTCGTCTTTTGGGATTAACAATGCTTAGCACACTAACTGGAAGTTTTCGTTAAACTTTGCATATAAGCTAGCCCGAATAACTGAAAAAGTAGTCATTATTTCGAGCAGTCAATGTAAGCAAAAGAATTTTACAGCGCAAGTTTTAGTGTAAGTTAGGCTAGGTTAGGTTAGGAACATCTCTTCTGTGAATATTAATATATCGCTTTCCCAATTGTTATATGCCAGGCAAATAATAATAATAATAATAATAATAATAATAATGTTATCTTTATTATTATTATTATTATTATTATTATTATTTATCTTAATTTCACTTTGGTAAGACGTTCTTTAATAACAATAATAGTAATAATAATAATAATAATAATAATAATAATAATAATAATAATAATAAATAGTAATAATAATAATAATAATAATAACTTCCCATAAGTATTGGAAGTCAGTATTAAGAATGGCATCCGGTCATAAATAGTAAATACACCCAAACCAACATTACCCTCCTTTAAAGAGGCTGTTGAAAAACAGCGACCCTAAATATAAAAACAGCGACCCTAAATATACATGACAAGAGCCGACAATAAGAAAGACGAAAACCTTTTTATCACTGTGATATGAGATTCCTCAAATCTTAATGCGCTCAGACTAACTGATTCGTAAAAGTTTATCTCTACAAAAGTACGAATACATAATCGACAATTATTTCATATATAAATAAAAAATTAATTATAGTTTAGCAATAATTAAAACCTGCCAGGACAATCATTAAGTACATAATGTAGTGTAAATGTTCGTATATTAGAGGAAGAGCCTGCATGCATATATCCCCATGCACTGATATTAGGCATAATATACAAAT
Source organism: Halocaridina rubra (assembly GCA_037179515.1). Classification (NCBI taxonomy): domain Eukaryota; kingdom Metazoa; phylum Arthropoda; class Malacostraca; order Decapoda; family Atyidae; genus Halocaridina; species Halocaridina rubra. The sequence goes on along the minus strand of JAXCGZ010001935.1, from coordinate 175,351 downwards.
GTGACCTCGTCTGGCATAAAGGGGTCAATGGCCTCGTTTACAGTCAAATGAGGACACAATAATATACAAATGTGACCTCGTCTGGTATAAAGGGGTCAATGGCCTCGTTTACAGAGTCAAATGAGGTCATAGAAAGTAAGAGGGAAGCCTTTTAAGGATTTGGTCATTTGATGACAATTCCTAAGACAATTAGAGTAAACTGTATATCCGTAGATAAGTCTTTTAGAACTTAATAAGATCATCAATTTATAACCAACAACAACTAGCAATATAACTAATAACCAACATTCAATTTAACCAAGTAACTAAAAAATGTAATATTTAAATAACATTCTCACAACCAGTCATTAATCACAGATCTGCATATATTACAATATAACCAATGACCAACTGGCAATACAACCAAAGTTACCAATAACTGAATGTTCTAAAAACAATGGTTTTCTCACAACTAGAGGCACTAATGTTCTTTAGAAATTTAAAACAAAAATTTAAATTGGCTACATAAAAAGAAATGCTTTAATAACAAATTTCTCATAAGCAGAATAAAAAAATTGCAAACTTATCCAAAAAAATAAATAAAATATAACCAACTTGCAAAACTATATTAAACCAAAATCAAATAATAACCAAATAAAAATGTATGACCTATGGCCAGAAAAGCTATATAACAAAATCTATATTAGTTTAATAACCAAAAATCTAAGATCTTTTAATAAAAAAAAGTTTTATCATTGCCAAAATCACTATATCAAAGTTCTATATGACGAACCCAATAATAATTTATAATCGGTAACCAACTAACAATAACGAAATAAGCAATGATGCTTTAATATCAAATATTCTCGCGTCCGAGACTTTGAGGCGTCAGGTGGAGGGTTCGCGCCCCGTCACGGTCTGAGGTTAGCAAGGGCATGCACTCAGGGTAACGATTACATCTGCCAAAACAAGTCCTTCGAAAGAAGGCAACCATCCTAGCCCTTTGTATAAAAGGGGTTACGTGAGGTAAAACCGGAGCAAACAAAAGATTTTCAGAAATAATCAATATAGCCAATAAACTGGGAATTAATCATATAACCAAAATAAACAGTAATGTTTGCGAACAAATTTTCTCTTACTACCAGAATCAGTTACCAAAGACCTTCAGAAATAACCATATAACCAACTATGAATATAACAAAGACAAAAGATATAAGCAGTTATGATTTAAAAGCAATTTTTTCACACAACCAAAATCTATAACATAAGAAATGCAGAAATGACCAAATAACTAATTTATAAACAATATAACCAAATAAAAAGGTACTATTCAAATCAGTGATTCTCTTACAACCAGAATTAACAATTGATCTTTAACAAAAAAATTATAACAATAACCAATTGGAAATTTAACCAAATAAAAACAATTAAATTATATCAATAACCAATTGGAAATCTAACCAAATAAAAACCATTAACACATTTTTAGTCAATATTCTCAGTCGGAATCAATAAAAACTATTTAGAAATAAATATATAACCAAATTATATATATTTACAATAACTAATTTATATAACCAATGACCATCAAGGAATATAACCAAATTAAAAAAAAAAAATTTTAATATACAGCCAGAATCACTAGAAGCCCTTTGGAAATATCGAAATAACCAATTCATAGTCAATATAACCAACTGATATTACCGAATAAACAATATCAAATATAAACAAGGAAACTATTACTGCAGAATCACCGTCATAATGGCCTGATCTGAGTTGATCTGGTTTCGTGACTTGATAAAACGCTAAGATAGATTGATATTATTATTGTTATTATTATTATTATTATTATTATTATTTATTATTATTTAATATTATTATTATTATTATTATTATTATTATTATTATTATTATTATTATTTAATATTATTATTATTATTATTATTATTATTATTATTATTATTCTACCCCTTATATGGGATGGAGTGGTAAGATAGATAGGACACATACAGAGACAAAGAGATGATAATAACAATAATAATAATAATAATGCAGATTCTCTACGACTGCTACCCTTCCAAACACGCATCTAACAGCATGCACAAAGGTCTGTCCTAAAGCTCTGCACCTTAGTATATAAACAAGACCGACGTATGTTTACATCATATAAATCTCTTAATCTGAGACTTGATACAAAAGGCAGGGCCCTACTTGGGGACTGAGGTTGACCTTGGGAATCTATAACAACTCATATATTTAAATCTGGGTTAGGTTAGGTTGAGCTAACCTCACCTGTCCGAACAATACCTTTTGAGCTCAGGTGTTTCATCTGGGACAGAAATATACCAGGTATTTATTCTAGGATTGATCCCTATTTCCTAATATAAATGAATAATACATTTTGAACGCAGGTGCGTTATCTAGGATTGAGGAACATCGGGTGACTTTTCTGGAACCCATAAGTGACTGAGTATACTCTCGAGGCTAAGCTCCTGAACAAACATTGCCTTAAAATAGCAAAACGATGAGACTCCATATGACGCGTCAAAGGGTCATAGAGTCCTCGCGAGAGAGAGAGAGAGAGAGAGAGAGAGAGAGAGAGGAGAGAGAGAGAGAGAGAGAGAGAGAGAGAGAGAGAGAGAGAGAGACGCACGCGCGCATATATGCGAGAAAAGGAGGAGAGCATACGCAATTTTCTTCTCTTTCTGTTAGCACGCGCGCGTACACACCCGCATACACCCACTCACAAGAGAAAGAAAGAGCGCGCAACATAAGCGCAATTCTTCTTCATATATTAGGATCCTCAGAAGTTATTATTATTCACCGTGGCTCAAGTGGTAGCGTCCGTGACTTTCAGGCGTCAGGTCGAGGGTTCGCACCCCGTCACGGTCTGAGGTTAGCAAGGGCATGCACTTAGGGTAACGATTACATCCGCCAAAACAAGTCCTTCATAAGAAGGCAACCGTCCTAGCCCTTAGTAGAAAAGGGAGTCCGTGACGTAAAACCGGAACAACAACAATCATTATTATTATTATTATTATAATTATTATAATTATTATAATTATTACATAAGAAGTAGTAGTACTAATTATCGTTGTGGTGTTGCATTGACACTATATATATATATATATATATATATATATATATATATATATATATATATATATATATATATATATATATATATATATATATATATACAGACTGAATTATTTCAACACTGAATTATAGCAAGAGTATTCTATTATGCAATAAAAAGACAACAATAATAATGTAAATATAAGAAGATAAATTGATCTGTAAAAAGAATTTATATGAAAGCGAAAGTATTTTAATGACAGTGAAAGTATATTTCAAGGGAGGAAAAATGGCGAAAACAATTCTTTTAAATGTTATATAAAGAAAGCTCATATAAGATGAATGGCGTCTGGTGCCATATGTGCTTTGACTTGGCCACCCCTTTACATGGGGGAATTGCAATCATTGTATACGTGTTTGTGTTCTGTCAGTGCGTTGTGTGTGCGTATGTGAGTTGGTGATGATGTTGGTAGCTACAGCTAGGGAGCCCAAGGATCGATAAACCTCTCCACCACCACTCACCAACTCCCGACTCCCCCACCACCAACATCCACCACCACCCGCCTTCTTCCCATATACAAAGATATGCTTCATCTACCACTATCCTAACTACTAACACCAATATCATCTAATCCCCTTAATCACTATCTACTACCACCCTTACCTCTTCTCATCTACATGGCTTAAGCTTTATCTACCATCATCTAAAGATTCTATAACTGGTTGCCTTCATGAGGAGGACATGTTTTGGCAGATGTAATCGTTACACTGAGTGCATGCCCTTGCTAACTTCAGACCGTGACGGGGCGCGAACCCTCGACCTGACGCCTCAGAGTCGCGGACTTTACCGCTTGAGCCACGGTGACTACTAAAGATTCTATAACTATCAGTACTAATGATCCTTATAGCAATGTTTCTCCAACTAATATCTACCACTATCTAAGCTAATAACTCCACCAACATTAGTATTAATTTACCCCAGAAAAGTTGACAAAAGTGCTACCGAGTCTCCTTAGCCAGAAGTGAGGTCTGGCGAGGTGCAACTTTGCAAGAAGTAAAACTCCGGATCTTCTTGGTTACGAAATAAGGAACTATAATCACAGACCTGAGAATATTATCCCACTTATCTAAACAGGTTAGGTTAGGTTTAGTTTACTCTGGTTTAGTTACAATATTAACTAGTGCAGAGCAGTATACACATGAGCGTGTGTGTTAAGTGATGTAAACAACGTTATCAACCTCTCTATCTCTCTGCCTTGACACGTCTTTCATATAATTTCTTATTGATAAAACACACAGTAATGCAGTCAATACTAACGAGATACCATTTCAGATAATTAGACCGCGCGCGTGCGTGCGTGCGTGCGTGTGCGTGTGTGTGTGTGTGTGTGTGTGTGTGTGTGTGTGTGTGTGTGTGTGAGAGAGAGAGAGAGAGAGAGAGAGAGAGAGAGAGAGAGAGAGAGAGAGAGAGAGAGAGAGGTGTGTGTGTGTGTGTGTGTGTGTGTGTGTGTGTGTGTGTGTGTGTGTGTGTGTGTGTGTACGCGCGCCTAATTCTCCTTGGATTAGGATCTGTGATATTTTTGTGACTATATTCCCAGGAGTGTGGGGACAAGCATACCGCCTCCGTGTTCCCATGAGTGTCCTAACAGTCGACCAAATGGAGTAGAGAGAGGGGACTGGGAAACTCCTTTTATGCATTTTCCTCCCGCAAAGAGCACGGATTTTACTACGACTCGGTCATTCCCTTACAAGGGGAATTTTGGCCCTCGTATGCATATATGAGGGCATGAATACACGTAATATACATAAGACTTGCTCTTAATACACGCGTATATTGATCCTCCTCCGTCTCCTACCCCCCCCTACATCCTTTAAGATCGGCCTTGAAAAACTCTTCAAGAAGGACCTTTAAGGACGACCTTGACGAAAAAATTACGCTCGTGTGCTGTGTGACTTGATTTTGACACATTTACATTTATTACTGATTTCAAACCGTTTTCCATGTTACTTATTTGTCCATCTTCTTATTCTTGCTTTATTCTTTTTCCTTCTTCACTCCTCTTTTCTATTTCTTTATATATTTTTTTTATTCTCCTCCTCCTGTTAATTAATACTACTATTATTATTCTTTCTTAAGTTTCTTCGTATTCTTCTTTTTGCTTCATTCTTCTTCTTCTTCTTCTTCTTCTTCTTCTTCTCGCATAAAGTTAGTCATGCTCCTGCCTTCCCAACAGACAAAATGAGTATTATCATTGTATGAATGAAAAAAAAACATGAGGCCATTAGTGTTAAGCCTCTTGTCGTATTTATTTTTGCGTCACTATGAACTCCCATCAAAGTGGGGGTGAACACAGACTAGAGCTGGCGAAAAGGCTGTATGCCCTCTCTAACCCCCCCCCCCGGGGTGAGGTTGAACACGGGATTGTCACTTCCCGAGACGTGTGCTCCAACCCATTCGCAACCACTGTCAGATAATTGTCAAGATTTTCAGCTATTATTCCGGTTTTACGTCACGGACTCCCTTTTTTACCAAGGGCTTGAACGGTTGCCTTCAAGCGAAGGACTTGTTTTGGCAGATGTAATCGTTACCCTGAGTGCATGCCCTTGCTAACCTCAGACCGTGACGAGGCGCGAACCCTCGACCTGACGCCTCAGAGTCGGAGACGCTACCGCTTGAGCCACGGTGACTACAAGACTTTCAGCTATTACTACCCCCATGCTAAATCTTCTTGTTAATATTCTAGCTTTTTTTTTTTAATAAGATTTTTTACTATTATTCTTCACAGAAAATCTGATTATTGCATTTTAAGCCCATTTTTTGTATTTTAGAATAAATATAGTTTGCAGAATGTTAGCTGGCCTACTGATTGAGAGAAATGGAACGATAGTGTAAAAATATAGATAATTATATATCTTTCAATAATAGTAGTCTCCGTGGCAAAATGGTAGAGTCCGCGACTTTGAGGCGGCAGGTCGAGGGTTCGCGCCCCGTCACGGACTGAGGTTAGTAAGGGCATACACTCAGGGTAACGATTACATCTGTCAAAACAAGTCCTTCGCAAGAAAGCAACAGGCCTAGCCCTAGTTGAAAAAGGAGTTCGTGACGTAAATCCGAAACAACAAACAAAAAAGATATCTCTCCTAATAACAGTGGCTCAGTGGTATCGCGCGCGAGTTTAGAGGCGACTGACGTAGGTTAGAGGACACCGCGGGACGTTAGGAAGGATATTCAGTCTTTATTCCCTTGCTCCAACCTCTCTGTGACAACTTCCATTTGTGGGGATTACTTATGACGCATATAACAGTGCATATCCCCCAGAGAATATGGATCTAGAATACTTCCTCCGTGTTCCCCTGCGTGGCGTAAGAGGAGACTAAATGGGGCGGAGCGAAAGGACTGAGAATCCCTTCCTCTGTATTTTCTCTTCCCAAAGTCATTATATTTTGCACTGCGTCAGCCACTCCTTTTATAAGGTGAAAATGACTCATATATATATATATATATATATATATATATATATATATATATATATATATATTATATATAGTTCGCGCCCCGTCACGGTCTGAGGTTAGCAAGGGCATGCACTCAGGGTAACGATTACATCTGCCAAAACAAGCCCTTCGCAAGAAGGCAACCGTCCTAGCCCTTGGTTGAAAAGGGAGTCAGTGACGTAAAACCGGAACCGGAACATATATATATATATATATATATATATATATATATATATATATATATACATATACAAACTTTAATGAATAACTTATTAAACAAGCGACGGATCACTATAGTAAACAGTATCGATTATAAAACAAAAAGTTAGCCATCTTACATACTTTAAGAAAAACTATACACGGCTTGTGTATTTATCACACACCAAAAAGCACACATACATACATACATACACATACTAAACATGAAGAATTTATTTAATACAATAAAGGTAAATATAGATATGTAATTTTAAAACGCGTTTTATATTTTAGTACAAAAAATTTTCATGCATTATAAATAGTTATATTACGATGTCCAATGCTACTAGCAGTTATAACCGTTCTAATGCAACTAGTAACAACAGCCCTTGTAAGGCTACTAGAACAAGTAGCTCTTCTACAGCTGAAAGTATCTGTACACTTATATGCAATAGGTAGCTACAGCCCTTTTAAAACTAATAGTAGCCGAAGACTTCAATGCTAAGCGTAGTAATAGCCTTTACAAAACTAATAGTAGCAGTGGACCAAATTGCTATTGATAACAAAAGTTATAGTTACTAATAGCAGTACTCAGTGCTATTAGCCTGCTATAGTCAAAAGCTACTAGGAACAGAATGTATGTTTGCAAGGATCAGTACATTACCTAAAGCTACTAGTAACCGCAATAGCATTTGCTACTAGCAAAAGAAGCCTTTTAAAAGTTACTAGTAGCTGTAGACATGTCATTAGTAGCAATACCCATTTTGATGCTACTAGTAGCAATATGGCGAAACAGTATTTAAGAGTAATAGCGCTTTTTAAGACTTGTCAAATGTCCTTATAGCTACTTGTAGTAATGTAATAGTGCTTCATGTGCTACTTGTAACAATAGTCCTTAGTGTTGCTATATGTCATAGTTGCCAAAGTGACACTAGCATTAACAGTCCCTCCAATGCTACTAGCACTAAGTCCTTCAAGTACTATTACTAGTGCCCGTTGTTCAAGTGTTACTATGAGTAGTATTTAAAGAACTGCTAGTAGTAATAGGCCTTCGAGTACTACTAGTAATAACAGTTCTTTGACAGCTATTAGTAGCACTAA